>VJMH01005843.1:0-16671 GCA_009835185.1 Aphanomyces stellatus | reverse complement strand
CACCGTCCATCGCCCCAGTGACACACGTCAACGTCCCCGAGCAGTCTCAGTAATGCACGCTTCCTCTATCTTTCAGGTCTCTTTTTTTATTGACATTTCATTACTTCATTTGATTTTTTATTCGTGCATTACGTTGAACAAAATCACATTCCTCCGATTAATTACTTTTGAAATTCTGCAACTAGTTCATATCCAAAAAGGCATCCTTGAACGCCTTCTTGTGATGAGCGCAGACCCAACGCACCTGGCCCGCTAGCGCCTTGTCTTCATAATCCAATCGGATAAGCTTTTGTGTGAGCCCGCCGATGACTTTTTTATTCCCGTTGGCTTCTACGCCGATACTCTTCAATAGATCCTTGAGCCGCTCATAAATTTTATCGTCGGTTCGATACTCTTTCAGGGCTTGTTTCAATTTGTCCTCCTCGGATTTGTGGTTTTCATTCGGATTAGTGTCCATGTCCTTGACAACTTGTTCCAATTGCTCCTCCAAAGCCAACTTTTTGTCCAAATCCACAGCTCCAACGACATGCTCAAGCGCAGCGACGGCGCGTGTGGCATTTTCCATTTGGTCGTGGTCAAACCATGATTTCAATTCGTCGCTGAACCTGCTGAGGAAACCAACAATTTTAAATACAATGGCAATCGCTTTGAGAATTGGCATCGCATCCTTGAGGAATACCTTCAAGTAGTCCGACTCGAGGGTTGCCTTGAGTTTCCCATCTCTCTCTTCTAGCCAATCCGTCGCCATATCACAATCTTGGCCATCGCCACGCATTTCGCACAAAAAGACAACTCGGAGTTTAATTCGACCAATCAATTTCTGCATCGCGTCAGTAAAGTCTTTCTTGTCGTCGCGCTCGACGGTCCACATTGTCGGAACAACGAATTTATCCAATTGGGCAAAACTGCGTTGAAGAGCTACTTGACCGTCCTTGATTTCAACTTGGCCTTCTCGCAGGGTTTTGAAATTGTCGTCCATCGTATTCTTTGTCGGCAACATCTCCCAAACATCCTTCAATGTGCACCGATGGGTGGGATTCCGTTCAAAGCATCTCTTGAGAATTACTTTCTGGGGAGTACTGAGGACAGTATCTTGGATGCTCAGGTCAAACGAAAAGCTGTCGCTCGCAATCGAATGCACGACCCAGGCCTCGTCCTTGTTTTCAAACTGGCTGATTTTCTGTCCCGGCGAAAATAATTTCAAAATCACTACACCCAAACACCAAACGTCGTAGCTGGCTTTTGCTGGTGGCGACTCCCCACCGTGTACAATGAACTGGGCCATTTCGGGTGGGCAATACTCGATCGTGGCTTTGGCGTGGGCCAAAAGGGGTAAATTTCGCTTCGTCGAGTGGGTAAAATCGAGCAGTTTGGTACGCTCGGATTGAAGCACTGCGTTATGGAGGCAAATATTGCCGTGTACAACACCGTGGTCGTGGAGACTCTGGAGTGCGAGAATCATATCCTGCACGCAGCCAAACTTTGTTAACATCGCTTCGTTGGCCTCGGTGGTTGCAAATTTGGACCTCAAATCCTTGATATCGCGCTCCATCACGATAGCATAGCATGTTTCGTGCTTTAAGATAATCTGCCCAAAGGCGTGAGACGCCACGATCGCTCTTTTCATCGGTTCGGCCGTCCGGAATTCCCTGAGAAATTCAATCTCTCGCTGGCTGGACGTCAACTTGATGCACACGGCATCCCCTGATCTTTGAATGTGCACACCGTGAAAAATGGAATCTGAGAGCAGTGGCTCAGATGGCAGCAAGCCGTAGTCGCCGAGGATCATCTCTGGCTCAAAATCTGCATAAATGTCAGGTGAGTGAGCAGAACAAGCAGGTATGAACTCACCTCCAAGGCTAATATGGTCAGGTACCGTCCAGCAATACTTCGCGCAAGGGACGGACGAAAGCTCATCGCCATGTGGGTCAGGCTTCATCTCACGCACCGTTGCACTCTGCCTCTGCCTTTCACGCTCATAGGACATTCATTCGGCATTAAAATATGGAGAGAGAGAATTAAGGAAACTTACCTGAAACATTTCGTTTCTAAGCCCCCTATCATGCATATTGTACAAATAATGTAATTGATATTGAGTGCTCTAATATATTATGTTCAAAAGAATATGCATAGATATTGAAATATTTGGACTATACCTGTATAGTTACATCGGCATCTAACAACCAAGGAGCAAACTTTCAGGTAATCTTTTTGACTGCATTGAAATCAAATATAGCTATATCGTGTTATGCACAATGCGATGCCACACCTTGATCATAGCCTTCACGTTGATGGAGATCGATGTATTTCGTGATATGGAATTGGTAAACCTCAGAATTGAAAGCTCCAGAGTACCACACGTTTGTCCTGGGAATTACCCAATCCAAGTACAGCGATGCAACTCGAACGTTTCATATTTTTTAATGAAAGAAAATTCGCTTTGAGAATTGCGTCGCACACGATGGGACATTAAAATGAGACAATTGAATCCTGCATTCGATTCCTCACCAAAAAAGATCCTCGTTTGGAAGCCATTTTCGATGGGCAGTCTGGGTCGACGCTGTTGCGTGGTCGTCATTTTCCTATGTTGGTTCGCGCATGCCCAAATCCAAGTCTTTTCGGAACCAAATTTCCAAGGGACCTCCTCCACACTCGCAAACGGCATCGTTGTGAATGATTTTCAAGGGCAGATTGGGTCACTCCGAAGCAATTCCCTCGCGCTCCACGTGTATTCCAAGCCAAATTTGAACGGAAATGTAACGGTGGTTGGCCACGACGTGGCGATTTGATTAGTTTGGCAGTCGGCTCCATCTTTGTAACACAAGTCAAATGTCATGATCTACTTGAAGGAGCTTCAGAACTGAACCTGGCGATATTGTACGCTTCTCTAAATTCGGCTCCAAGCACTCGAGCAAAAGCTGTTGTTGTAATTTACTTAGGCCGGTCGACCGTACGCTTGTCTCAAATGAGAATGTTTCTTCCGTAAGTTTGTCCAAGTCTTTGAATTCCAATAACACTCCATTTGGCAAAAATAATTTGAGAGCAAACACGCCCAAACACCAAATGTCAATGCTTGGCGACGCTACGACTGAAGGCCCACCACGTAACCATCGCGCCATTTCAGGAGGACAATACTCTGGGGCATTAAAATATCGTTGGGTCATTATATTTCCCTGTTTGACTGTTTCAAATATGCCAGACAATTTGAAAAGTCCACTTTCTTCAGATAGAGCAGTGTTGCTCAGTTGAATGTTGCCATGGACACAAACGTTGTTGTGAATAATTTCAATAGATTTTGCCACATCATCCAGGCACCGCGCTCGAGCCATTGAGTGGAATTGCAACTAGGGCAATAATTCTTCACAATTCGTGTCACCACATTCCACGACAATAGCAAAAAATCCCTGTTTGATACACCCCAGCCAATAATCTCGACGAAATGATTTGTCACGATCGACATTTGTTGCATAATTTTTTATGCATCGAGATTTGGCGGTTCTCTTTCCAACAAGTATGCAATCAAAGGATTGCTCATGTGACGGCAATCCACAGTCTCAAATACGCAACTGTTTTTACCAATTTCATTAGAAAGAAATGCGTAATCGCCCCATAGCGACCACTTAGATGATGGTGCTAACACAAAATTCAATTAATGAAGTCTTTATGAGGTAAGATATTACCCGCGGATCGTATTTTTACCAAAAATTCATCGAATGTTGTGGCTGATACTTGACTAAGCGAGTGCTAAAATGACACGCGTAATTCGAACTACTAGTACTAGTAGTTAAATTTCATACCATTGGTGCGATTGGGAGAGATTCTTCGGTGTTGATGCTAGGAGCAACATCCATTGAGACATCGTCCTGTACATTCTGATATAAAGCAGTCGAAGTGGTACTGGTGGACGAATTTCTACCAGTGTCTACACCCATTGCATGAGCTTATGAAAGTTGAAATGAACGCACCGTTATCGTAAAGGCGGCCATTTGGGATTCCAGATCAAGAGGCACATCGATTGGCCCTGCCCAAGCCGACGCTGCCTCTTCCCATGTCCTTGCGAATGGTCGACCGGAGCGGTCGTTGGCGAAGTCCCATTTGGTTTCTGCCTCCATTTCCGCCGGAATTGGCTTGCTCCAACTTTGTTTTGAGTGCTTGCAGCTCCGCTTCCATCAGTTGCTTGGCTTGAGCTATCTGTTCAGGTGACCACGGAACTCCAAGTACGACTTTTCTTGCATCTTTCTAATGCTATAATACGACAAACGCGCACCGCTCTTCTCTTCCACTTGTTTTAAGTGCGAGCCTCGCTGGCCAATTAGGCGACCGTCAATGTTTAATCCGTTGTCTGCTTGCAGTGACTATACAAAATCATCAGCACCAATTTTGAACTTAACTACGGTTACCTCTGCAGAAAAGATCTCTTTCAAAAGCAAATGTTCTACGGACACATTGTTTGTCTTGATAGTGTCGGTCGAACTCCTGGACAAGATGTGTTGGCGCTTCATGAGTTGACCCTCTGCTATCATCTTGTGACCCTCGGTCTCTTGGCCGAGCCGTGCTTTGCATCGTCCGATTTTTTCTACCACAGAATCCAATCACCAACATCCATATATAATAAATAAACAACCCACCAAGACAAAATCCCACTTCACGGGAATTCGGCATCAGAATGCGCCACAGACCCAATGCGTCCATGTACGCTTGCTCTGCTTCACTGAATTTTTCTTGTGCAACCAAACTCCGGCCGACGTTGTGTAAACTCCGTGCAACGCAGACACTCTTCTCCTGGTAGACTTGCTTGCGGATTTCGAGTGCCTCTTTAAAATAGAGTTCTGCGGCAGAGTACATGCCCTGTGTGTACTTGAAATTGCCGAGGTTATTGAGCGTCGATGCGGTGTCGGGGCAAAATTGCCCAAGCATTTTCCGTCGGATGACCAGTGCGCGGTTGAACATGGTTTCGATTTCAACCTGCCTGGCTTCCTCCTTCGCGGCTGCTTGATTTGCTCTAAACAAATCAATCAGTAAACATTGGCATGCTGCCGCAGTACCCAACGCGGTTGGCGTGCGTTTGCGAGAGAAAGAGGGCGAGGTTGTTAAGGCTCTGTGCGATTTGCGGGTGGTCTTTTCCGAGCTGATCCTCCCGAATTGCAAGCGACGTCATGTAAAGCTCCTTGATATGATCTTCCGTTTTCCGCAAGACACCTCCCCAACCCAATTTCGAGTCCTCCTTTTGGCCTCCCATTTGCAAGGCCGAAGAGTAAAAATTGCCCAAATTGTTCAAGCTCGTTGCGTAGTCGGGGTGTTGGCTCCCAAGTATCTACAGTCGTTGTCGTCAAGATTTAAATCAAACTAAAATTGTATACCCGCTCGCGCATGGCTTTTGCTTCAATCAAGAGCGTTTCAGCGTTCCTAAAGTCGGTTGGATTCACAGCAATGCGACCGTTCGGTTGGCTGAGACACATGCCGAGGTCATTCATCGCTTCGGCCACATGCAAGTGATCCACCCGCTGAAGTGCTTTCTTTTGAATGCGCATCGATTCGCGGTACATCTGTTCACTCTGCGTGTATTCCATGACCTCGTAGTACGCATACCTACGTCCGAGTAAAACATTGAAAAACACGAAAAAACAAATAACCAACCCCAACTCCAGGAGCAGGAGCATTTCCAGCGCCAAGAGCTTCATCACGCCAGAGCACTCACACGGCGGCGCGTCCTTCATCAGGTCCTCATAAGGCTCATGAACGACCAACTGATCCTGTAAAATCACAGCGTCGTTGTCAGCGTGACCGCATTTGCAGTGAAGCACACGCGCGGACCGGCTCAGTTGGATTGAAGTCTGAAATAGCTCAAGGCGCTTCCGTGGGTCCAATCGGACGCGGAACATGAATCGCCCGTGGACAAGCAGGGTCCTATGAAAACTATCCACACCAAACAACGAGTGAAGCCACGATACCCGTAGAGCAAGGTAGCGAGAATGTCAACGTTGTATGTCTCGGACGATAGAAGATCCTTGTCGCGCGCCAGTTGTTGGCCAATCCGAAGCGCCAATTCAATGTTGGAACGGTTGTCATCAAAGTGCACGAGGTCGCCCAAGCATCTATTTTAATACAGTCAGTCCAACGTTTGTCCCATAGAGACGATTACGCACGTGATGCGCTGCCGTGGCAATAACCTTGCAATAATGCCGGACAAAGCGGCGCTGCCACATGAGGACAAGGGACTCGGCGCTTTCGAAGCTCATTCTATTGGCTTCGTCTTCGGCAGAGAGTTGGAGTGTGCTACGATATCGGTTTAGATTCGTAGACATGTCGTTTGGGTGTTGCTCGATGACTTCGAGGAATGACCAGCTCTTAAGCGTCTCAAGCACTTCGACGGCGTGCACACGTCCAATACGCTCGACAGCTTTTCCTCATGCGACTCGAAAAGAGAGTCCAAGTAACGTGCATTGTCGATTCTGATGTCAACATCATCGTCCAGCTGATCGATCAAGCCTGATTTGTCTGCAGGTTCAAGCAGAGCGGCGGCGGCCTGTTGATCAAAAACGCCGCGGAACAAGCGAAGTCCCACAATAGAACGCTGGAGCGGCTCGTCCAACGTAGCAAACGACAATTTGGTGAGCTCCGATCCCTTGGTCGTTGTCTTCAACGACGGGGCGAGGCGGCCGAGGTCTTCCAGCGTGCCGCGTGTTTTTGGTTCTACGTCGAGGCATTTGGCCAGCCATTCTTTGTTTCGCTCGCTCAGATCCGCTGCCGCAATGCTTGCGCGGAAAGAAAACCCAGGCTTTGCAATCTCATTCAAGATATCCTCATTGTTGATGGCCATAAATTCGAGCAAGTGGCCTTGATGCACAAACAATTTGAGCACGAGCACGGCAGCGCACCACACGTCAATCGCGTGCGATACAATTAAATCATCCGTGTGGCCCAACATAAATTTGGCCATTTCCGGGGGCAGTACTCTTCCGTACAATGTTTGGTCCAGAGATCTCCAGGCCGGGCGGAATTGTCGAAACCTATCAACTTGTAGCCAGCTTCATCGCCAAAGTAGACGATATTCTCCAGCTTGATGTCGCCGTGGATGTACCCAAGCTCATGAACGACGCGGATGGCATCGAGGACTTCTTTGAGACAACTGAAACGGAGAAAATCATTCGCTTGGAGCAGCGGGAGGCGCTCGGCGCAGTTGGCTGAACCACGTTCCATGACGACAGCAAAACACTTGTACGACAAAACTTTGACTTCGCCCCATTCGTCGCATTGGACAAAATGGTGCGTCGCCCGCGCTACGTCATCAGGACCCAATTTGTAGATTGCATCGAAGAAATCCACTTCGTGCCGTTGAATCGAGAGCTAGAACATCCCGCAGCAGCTCGGTCGGCACAGTTCCCATGCGCCAATCGTCCATGTACAACGGCAGTTTTGATACATCTTATTGGACGCTTGTCAATTTGATAATGAATTCGGGATCTGTGAGAAACTGGATGGTTCTGGGGTTTGACGCGATGTTGGAAATCATGTCAGGGCCAAGCGCTTTCGCGATGGTGTCTGTCGATGGCTGGGTTGAAGCAAGTGCTACCAGTACAGGGGTCATGCGAGGATCGTTAACAAGGTCGGGTACTTTATCGACACTATTGAGGATGGCTTGCAGCTTCGTCACAAATTCAACAAAGGAACATCTTTCGCAAAGTCCCTGGGTGTGCCTTTCTTGGACAAAGATGTAATCGCTAGTATTGGAGCCAACATTGAAAAATCCAAGAAAACGTCGTCAGTGTTCGATTTCCAAGTGCTGCAGACTGCCGTGGGGGCCCATGATAGCGCAGCGCCAGTGCACCAGATCCAAGGTGCAGCACTTGGCTGATGCAATGGAGGAGTTGGTTCAAAACCAGGCGAAAGTCCTTTCCAGAGTGTCGGAGTTGCATGAGGGTAAAGACAGCATTTTTCGACCTTCACAATGAAGTGGTATCTGGGTTATTGAAATGTTCTGTCGGTGTCAACCTTGATGGGCTGAACGGCTGGAGAATATGTTGACCGATGCTTTGTCGTATGCATTGATCGTCTCACGTTTTGTTGCGATTAGAGTGCAAAATCAGCCTTCTTGTATGCAAGTAAAAATGGCCATGCGGAAGTTGTGCGGATGATTTTGGACCACGGTGGCGTCGACATCAATGTTGTGAATAACGTACGTTGCAGTATCATGGACGTGTTATATTCATCAGTCTGGCTCTTGTGAATGTTCTGTCTGTGTCAACTTTGATCGGAACGGTTGAAGAGTGTGTTGATCGATGCTTTGTCGTTTGCGTTGATCGTCTCACGTGTTGTTGCGATTAGAGTGGAAAATCAGCTCTCATATATGCAAGTCAGTATGGCCAAAAAGAAGTCGTGCGGATGCTTTTGGACCACGGTGGTGTCGACATCAATCTCGGGGATAATGTACGTTGCACTGACTCTTGACGCGTCATGTGTTTTGACTGTGACATCATGATTTGCTTATATGTCGTCACTATTAGGAGAGAATGACTGCACTTTCGTATGCCATAAGAAACGACGACTTGGAAACAGTCCGACTTCTTTCAGAGCGGAATGATATTATCATAGAAAAGGTGGCGTGACGTTGTTGCGTACCTGACTTACTGAATTAGGATGTTGAGTATTCTATTCATCATAAGAATTTCGCTGCACTGGCAACATTTCTAGAGTCCCAAGTGACCTATCGCTCTACTAACGATGTGAGTGTGGAATTTAAATGGTTTGGGGGTAATCCAACTTCTCAGGATGGAAAGCCCCTTGTCGAATGTTGTGCAGAATACTTAAAGCACGAGTCAGCAATGAAATTGCTTGCTCTGGACTTTCAGTCGAAGTCCAAGACGGCAATTTGGTACAGCGTCAAGATTACTCGTATTCCTGGGCGTCGTTCATGGATGTGACCCATCCAGTTGATGTAAATGTTCGTCTGAGCTGCCTCGAGTCAATATTGAAGGACGAGAAATTTGCAGCGTGCAGCCAAGAATTGCTCCGAGAATTAGCCTTTGGCAAAGACAAAAATGGCCGAGAAGTCATTCAAATCACCGACGCGGTCTAACACAACTATTTGAACGACCGGCTTTTTTTCTGTGGCCGATATGAAATGTTCGAAGGCCCACCTGTGCACGTGAGCAACACTGCAGTGGTTGTGATGGCGTACGACCATGGCATTTGTGCCCAACTATTTCAACAACACGCAACTACCTATGGAGATTTGGACGAGGCAGGCTTTGTAATGTGCAATGCAATTTTGGGACACGATGCAAAAAGCAAAGGGAACCAGGTAGAAATGTCAATCCTATTGCTTGCTAATATGTTGTCATTTTAGAAACGCGACAAAAAAAATGGCAGGCGGAATTTCAACTGTGGGACAAAGACTGCAATGGATCATTGTCGGAAGGACAATATTTGAACTACTGCCGTAATCATTTTGGTGGAAAGCTCAAAGTAGCGTTGAAATTCATGCGGAATACAAATGAGTATGACCGAGAAATCAAGACAAGGAAACAATTGCACTTGGATGTCGTCCTCCACCAATTACCCTCCATAGAAAAATGCGTACTTGAAGCCCAATTGCCAACATTGAAAATCAACGGGGATCTATCGATGGCCAATTTTCGCCATGTGTTGGTTATGCCTGCGGCCGACCGTAGTATGGAAGGCATTTACCTGAAAGAGCGCCCTGGTGAAAACGAGCGTCGAAATTTGCTCCAACAAGTAGCCATGGGACTCCAGTCTTTGCACGAAAAAGGCTTTGTTCATGGCGATGTAAAGAAACTAAATGTGATGCGAGTGGGAAATAGCTTGAAATTGATCGATTTCGACGCCACAAAACGTTTTGGGCATCTCGTGGGAGCGAAATTCAGTTCTGGGATTCTGCCACCAGGCAAGTTTCTTCGTATGTTTTATTGAATAATTTTATTCTCGTAGAATTATTTTACAAACTAAATTCTGAGACCGAAAAGAATCTATATTGCTCGCACTGGTCGAGTGCAAAATTGACAAACCCTGAATTGTGGCAAAAAGTAAAACCGAAGTACGGCTATGTCGTCAAGACGTTCCAAAATACGCAGTATAAGCTACCTTACGACTTGGTTAAAGCCCATCCCTCTCTTGATGCATGGGCATTTGGGGTACTCATGTACCAAATGTACAGCGGAGGGGAACTTGTTCCAACCAATATTAACCAGGATGTCCTTGATGACAAAATTGAACAAGCTGCGACTTGGACGCAAGAGTTGTTGGAATTCCGCATACGAAAAAATATTTCCAACGCCTTCGTCCGCGATTTGCTCTGAAAACTTTTGGTTGTCGATCCTGAAGCCCGGCTTAGTATGTTTGCTGTTCTAAACCATCGCTTTTTTGAAGTGGACTCGTTCGACGTGACGGAAGAAGATGTACTGAAAATTGTCACTTGAGACTTCGAATTCAATGGTCAACACCAAATAGAAGACGACGTGAGTATCTGATTGTGTTATCTAGTGCTAAAATATTTTCGAAGGACGGAAAACTCCTTCTTGAATGTTGGGCTGAATATTTAGAACATGAAAAGGCCATGGAATTACTGAGCTTGGATATGCCAGTGGAAATACAAGATGGCAATTTGATACGAAGCCAACACCACTCGTATTCATGGTCGACGTTTATGGATGTTAATGTTAAAGTGAAGCAGTCCGTCCGACATGGTTGTATCGAGGCTATATTGTGCAAAGAAGAGTTTGCTTCGTGCATAGACGAATTGCTCCGTGAATTAGCATTTGCGAAAGACAAGCACGGTCGCGAAGTTATCCATATTACAGACCCATGCACGCGTCAATATTTTTACGACCGCCTATATTTCTGTGGTCGCTATGAAATATTCGAAGGTCCGCCAATACATATTAGTAACACGGCAGTGGTTGTTATGGCTTATGATCATGGTGTATGCAACCAAGTGTTTCAAGACAAATCATCTGACGCAGGTTTGGATGAAAAAGGCTTTATAGCTTGTAATGAAATTTTGGGTCGTGCGGGGTGGAAAATCCAAAACAAGAAACAGCACAAGGTAACGATAAATATATATATATATATGGGTCGCTAAAACGAATTTAACATACAAATTAGAAACTTGAGAAAGAGGAATGGCACGCGGAGTTTCGATTGTGGGACAAGGACGAAAATGGGTTGTTTTCGAAGGACGAATTTCAGCGCTATTGCAAACAACAATTTGGTTCGAAGCTCCAAGTGGCGATAAAATTTATGAAAAATAGAGACGAGTACAATCGTGAAAGAAACAGTCGGGAAAATCTCAATAATGAATCCATTTTATCCCTCGTACCTTCAGCCACGAACGCGACAATTCAAGAGAACTTGAAACGCTTGAAATTTATTGGCGGTCAATCGATGACTATGTTTCCATACGCGATAGTCATGCCTGCTGCTGATCGGAACTTGACTGATATTTACACGAAGGAAAGTCCACATGACAATGAGCTTCGAACGTATTTGCAACAAATTGCCAACGGACTCGAGTGTTTGCACCAAAATGATCTTGTTCATGGCGATCTGAAAAGTCTAAATGTGGTGCGTGTGGCAAATCGATTGAAATTGATCGATTTGGACGCTGCGACAAGCATTGGGGATCCCGCAGGGGCAAAATTCAGTTCTGGCAGCCTGCCACCAGGTATATTGAATAGTTTATTAAATGCATCAGCAAATTCTCATGAAACTCTTTTTGGCAGAGTATTTTTACAAGATCAAGTCTGTCGGTGAAGAGAATCTGTATTGCAAAAATTTGTAAACCATAGAATCGACAAATCCGGATTTATGGCGCAAGTTGATGCCAAAGAAAGGTTATGTCGTCAAGACGTTTCAAAATCAAAACGCCATATAGCAAAGTTGAAGCAGATCCTTCACTTGATGTATGGGCCGTCGGGGTTCTCATGTATCAACTATACAGCGGTGAGGAACTCGTGGCGACAGATATCAACCAAGATGTCGTGGATGACAAAATCGAGCAGGCGGCAACATGGACACAAAACAAGTTGAATTCTCGAATTCGCAACAAAGTACCAAACCCTCTTGTCCGCGAGTTGCTTGAAAAGATTTTGGTTGTCGACCCTGACGACCGAGCAAGCATGGATGTTATTCTGGAGTATGCATACTTTAAAGTGGATTCGTCGGGGACAATCTCTAAGATGGATTTGCAAACAAATCAAGACGAAACACGTCAACTAATTCGAGACACACATGATCGAGTCATCGAGAAACTGGACTACGCCATTCATTTAACGAAAGAAGGATTGACTTCAGAAAGGCCTTGGCAAATGGCGCGATGGACGGATCTGCTGTTATAACAACGGGCAACCCCGCGTATTTGTATTTGTTGGACGAAGTCGATGGTACTCCAGTCGTGTCACTCGAACCGGGCAACGTGTACCCAATTCGAATTGAAACTCGTTCGCCGCAATTCCTGGCCGTCGTTTCGCCGTTTCTTCAAGCTGGCTTGCATCTACTGAAGGGCGTTAATACTGCGACAAAGTTGGCCAAGTGTGTTGGTATTTCCAACCCCACTTGGCCCGTCCTGGACAACGCAATAAAAATTCTTGAAGCGGCCAAGAACGAGTCGTCTGTCGTGAATTTCAACGTAGTGCACGCGGCTATTCAAGCGGAAAGCGTGGATCCGGTGCCCGTGCAGCGCATTCGCGGCGCGGCTTTGTGTGAGCTGGAGCGATTTTTCAACGAAAAGGACCCGAACAAAACCTACGCGGGCCTCCAGCGCATGTACACAGCAGATGGGCATGCGCTGTGGACGTCAGTGAAAAATGCGAAGAGAATCAACGCTGCCAAATCGCGACCTGAAACTGTTGTGGAGGTGAACGAGCAAGCAACAGTATTGTTAATTTTTACAAGGTGTTGTTACTCAAGCATGAAATGGACCGTGTCGTGCTTATGAATGGAGATTCTATCATCAGAATGAATGGGACGAAGAATATTAAAGAAGACGAGAACAAAGAAGGCGGCATTACCTGGAGTGAAAGCGGTTCAAGTCAAAAGAAGGAAGAGAAAATATGCACTTGCGAATTGATGTAGATATGTCAAGTAGATAGAAACTGTCGACAGGAAAGGCGTCGTTTATTATTCGATGTATTGCACAAGTTTATCAATTGGATAGGAGCAATGAGTGCTATATAAAATATTGAATGAACACTTTCCAGTCGATGTTGAGGTACATGAAATATAGATATACTTTTTTATGGCTCTTTACTACTTTGGTGCACACGGACTCTTCATCACACTCAAAGCGTATATTGTGCGAGCCCTGCGAAACGTCGCATAATGAGAATATATTCGTGGTGACATTTGCCGAAACTTAACGTTATCGTCTCCCCAAAGGCATACATACGAATATATGCCATCAACACACCATGGCAAATTTTCATTAGCTCATTTTTTAACTTCTCCTATCTTAACTGAGTCATCGATCGACCGACTTTCTTTTCCATGCAACGATGTGAGTGTGAAAATTGCACCGTGAAAGACTAATGCAATTTCTCAGGATGGAAAGCCCGTTCTCGAATGTTGTGCACAATACTTAAGTCGCGAGACGGCAACTGTTGGTGGACTTTTCAGTTCAAGCTCATGGCTCCAATTTTGTACAGCGTAAAGATTACTCGTCTTCGTGGGCGTCGTTCATGGATGCCACCTTTCCAATTGGTATAAACGTAAGCCAAAGGACGGTTTTGTTGTTCAGTCATTTCAACACAAACTGGACAAGCTGCCGTACGCCCTGGTAAAGACGCATCCATCCCTGGATGTGTGGGCCTTTGAAGCCATTATGTACCAAATGTACAGTGGCAAAGAGCTTGTGTCTCCAGATATCAATCAAGATGTACTCGATGACAAAATTGAGCAGGCGGCGACTTGGCAACAAGAAAAATTGGATACTCAAATTCACAATAAAATACGCAACGGTCTCGTCCGCGACTTGCTTGAAAAGCTATTGGTTGTCAACCCGGAGGACTGTATTTCTATGGATGAATTTTTGGAGCACCCCTATTTTAATGTGGATCCATCGAGAATCGATTTGCAAAAACTTGACCAAGGAATTCAAAACCATTTCCAGCAAGTCCATTGGAAACTACAGTGCGGACATGAATTGTGCTTTTAAATTCACCCACTCTCTGTTGAAATCGAAGATATTACTATTTTTCAGTTGAATTATCTGAGCCAATCAGAGACCTGATCGACTTTTCGAGCAGTCGAACCGATTGCCGCGGTCACGTTCCTTGCCGTCGGTCGTCCTGTGGAATTGGTTTTATGCGTACAAATGAACCTCTCAGTATTTGGAGGTAGAGGTGCTGAGGTTATCGGATCAGCACAACACCATGGAGGCCACTCTCAAGCAAATCAAAATTATTTTTCTCAAACACTTCCTGCTCTCGATCGCAACATTTGGAGCTTCAAAGTCTCATACATTCGCACGGTAGATGCCGACAAATTTGTGTGCTTGTATGGTTTCTTGTCCATCTTTGGTGCCGACTCCATAGAGCCGACCCAAATGAGAAATTTTTGATTTAGACGTCGGCCGACAACCTTGAACACACGTGTTCCAAGCCGTGTATCGCTCGTCCCGTACGACTACGAGGTTGGGTCTCACTCATTCAAAATGAACGAAGCACACAGAGGTGTTGCAGCAGGTGAGGTGACACAGAGGAGGGCTTTGGTCCCGATGGCGGTCAAGGTTGCTGCGGGCACCACCTGTTGCCTTGGTTTTGCAGATGTTTGACATCAAGTGCGTGACGTTCATGGACACGATGGTGTCGCAGCTCGTGAGGGATCGGATCTCGAGTTTCTTGGAGCTTGACGTACAAGTCCTTGAGGAGCGTGAGGCATGAGGACGTTGAAGCGCACGGGTTGCATCATATCTTTTGGTTGTTCGAGAAGTAAAGTCGCTTTCGAGACCAATGTCGAATCTCTCCTTCTTCGCATATCGTCAGACTCGATACTTGACCACTGCGTTGGACGTGAGTATGTTGAATGAGTAGTGGAGCACCGTGTGGAAGAGAGGAGCGGTGTGGAGTTGACTTGGTTAAATTCCCCCACTACATGGCCTCGTCAATCGGGTACAACATATACCAGCAATGATATGGTACCAAACGTGGCTTTCTCGCATTCTGTGGGGAGCCAATCGACTTGACGGTTCCATAGCCCATGAGATTGAGATCTTCATGAGCAGTTTCCGTGGGGAAACGGATCCTTCGTGGCGACTAGTCCACTCTTTGCCCTTTTATCGACGTGTACATGTTATTCCTAGTGTTTGTACTTGCAGAGGATGGAGAGGTCGCTCTTGACGAGGGAAATCCAACAGACAAACCGGATGAGACCAATGGCAGCAGGCATTTGGCGCTGAAGGTCTTCCTTGTGATACACGAACAAAGTGTGGGGCAATGTGTGGGTCGTCTGCGATGATATATGTCGAGAGCGTCTGCAGGATTGTGGGACTGGCGTTTGGGTTTTCAGGGTCGGTCGGTCTTGCTATGGGGATGCTGACAAGGCTGTTTTCTCCGGCAGAGTCGAACTTTTGTTGGAAATTTCACAGAGAGAGCAATCGACGGACGCGTGGACGATTTCTTTGTGCTGAGGTAGCGAAATGTGTTGCTTGGTACGAAAAGTGGTAGGCAATCTTGAACATGAGCAAGATGCTTTCTTCCATGACGCTGTATATGATGCTTCAATTTTGCCTTGGAAGATGTTCGAGATGAGGCGTTCCGTTATTGGGGTATCTTGAACTCAAGAATGGCCAGCGAGGCCACGACGTCACAAGAGTGGTGAGAGCCCGGAGGCAGTTGACGGCTTTGTTTCCGCAGGTGATGTTGAGTCAGATTATCCGTATATCCGGATAATTCTATGGAAACGTGCATGATTTCGGTGCACCACATTGAATCGGGACCATCTCGATTCTACCTCCTCGTCAGCTACCGCCCAGGGCAATGGAGAAGGCAGGTATGAAAGCCACTCGTGACCACAACAGCACAGCTCCACGCAGTCGAGAGGCAGTCCACGTGTCTGCAACACCAGCTCGACTGATGACGAGATTGTGGTGACTATCGACCGATTGTACATCGCAGCGCAGCTATTGGTGGCGCAGAAGTGCTGCTCATGGACGCAAAGACGCAGATCCCTCACCTAGACGCGACAAGGAAAACTGCCACATCCATAAGGTGGTGCATCTCCCCAACTACACCAACGGGCGACAGAAGGCGACACTGGTGACCAGATTTCAACACGCAAGTTGATGCGATCTACGAAGACGGACGCGGAGCTAACCGCTGCTGCTACCAGACTGTCGCATCCTTATGGCACCACTTCGTCTGCAACCCATGCCTGTAAGTTGATCATACGAGCCTCGCGTGTTTTGTATTGGCGGCATGTTTTGCCCTCGGTGTGTTCCTCCTCCCGTTTTTCCATTCTCCAACGTGTGTCACCTTCAGCCCAGTGACTTAGGTTACGCATCGAAATCCCGAACACTTTTTGCGAGAATTTGAACGCAATTTTCAAAACGATGCACGACAAAAACTACCTCACTTTACGAAAAACTGGAGGTATCCCATGAAAATATAATTCAAGGGGATTTTTTAGGCTCTCAGAGACCACGAATCATCAAATATTGTG
>VJMH01005838.1:0-14837 GCA_009835185.1 Aphanomyces stellatus | reverse complement strand
GTTGCCTCCCCAGAAGAAGCAAATGCAAGAATTGAAGCGCACGGGCGGCAAGAGCAAGCTCGCCGGTGGAATTCTCATTGCGACGTTTGTTATTTGCTTAACCTTTTCCGTCACCACGAGCATCATGTCCATCTTCCCCACAACCAAGTGCTACCGCATTGTCGGCGGCAAGGGCACGGACCCCAAGACGGGCCTCTGTCCCGTTGTCAAGAGCAAGAAGGGCTTCTAAGCATCTAGCTCTGTTGTAAAGTTGTCGTGTCGTTCAATATATATATATATTTCCGAGTTTGAATTGAGCCTTTTGTTGGTGCTTGGATGGGGCCTCACGCGTAAGTCTGCTAGAGTAGATGTAATTTCGAATTTCATGATGCATTCGGGCGATTGAGGTGCTATTCATATCACTTGTATCGATGGAATAATGTTGGGGTGAGCAAACTATTTTGCATTAATGTGGATGGACATTCATTTAGGCCCCCTATACCATCCCAGAAGCCTCTCGTTGAATGTGTTGTTGCACTAGTGTCAAAGGGATTGTTGGTTTTGTGCACAAGTCTCCTTAGGATCTACCTAGTCGCGTTATTGCTGCCTCTTTGGATGAGTGGCCAGAAGGATTGGCCAGAAACAAGGTATAAAACAATCCCAAGATGAAGAAAACAACAAGACGACCCATTACGAGAAATATGGACAGGATGCAATGGCTATAGATGTATTCACATGTCCCTGACAATTGGGATTCCAAGAACACGTCGTTGTCGCGATAGTTCAAAGTGATTTTTGGGTATTTTTACGACAAAGTATCCTTGATCCAGAATTGACGATCAAAGGAATAAGTGGAAGATGGCCCCGCGTCGTCTCGCCTTGAAATGCGAGACGAAAGAATCACCTTTAGAGACATGGACGCTTTATTCTATCGAAGTACAAGCAGAATGCTTGCCAGGACCAATGTCGACGACCGGGCGTAGACAGGACGCTATAATTTCCTGTCCCTTCTGGCTCCTATTTCTGGTTCCTTGACCAAATCAACTTCTTGTCCACGGGACAACATGAAGACGACGAGACCCTTCTGTTCTACTACTATGTAGTATCTGACACATAGCATGACGTGATGATGATTGGTCAGGTTCAACCAATCAAGAACGACGATTGCCACGAGAGTGAGACCTTGATTTTGGAGAGTGGGATGACGTCACGTTTGGTGACCAAAGCAGCTTCGATAAGACAAACATAGTAATACTAGTTAGTACTTTAGTAGATACGGCGTGGGACTACTATCGATCCATAGAAGGTGAATTTCAACCACGCAACCTGGTTCGTTGAAGAAGATGTGTTGACAGACAGCGACATTCCAGGAGCTTGAAATTACAACCTAGTAAGAGGATAGTATCAAGTCGGGCCTACTATTGAAAAAAATTAAAATGTCGAAACAAATTAATTTCATTGCAAAATAGCTCACCATTCCATGGTTGAAACAAATTTGCTTTGAGTCCTTCAACTCGACGAGATTGAGCTGGAGAATACATTCGAGCAAAGATGAATTCTTTTCAGGATTCTGCTTGTCATTCAAGTGTCCTTCAAATTGACCGTGATGTAGTTAGTCTATTGATCTGGAGTGGGCCACCGCATTAAAGACTGCTCCAAACGCGGACGAGGACTAAATATCGTCGTCAACGAGCGGTAAGCATCGGGAAGGTACACCTCTCCCTACTCCTGTGAAGATTGTATGTCTCGAACAAGGCGAAATGATGTAATGTAAAACTGACATGGCGGCATGTTTTGATCCAGTGTGGGGGTTTACCGTACCTACTACTCTCGGAGTTCCTTACTGCACCATAACCAATGCAGTTGGGGAGTGTGGCGCGCGCATTAGAAGGCTTGAGCTTCTAGCTCGCCCTCATGCATCGCTGGGCTTGTATATGGCTGGCCAGCCCACGCCATACTCCGGAAGGAAGGTCTCCGGCGCAGATCATGCATGGACTGATCTGATTGGCTCCTGTGGACCAATCAGATCCTTTGAGCCCGAGCAGTCGCACATTGGGTTGGTATTGGGTAGAATAGAAGCCTCTGATTGGCTATATCCAGTAGGGATAGGTTTAGAGTATATTCCTTCAGTTTCCAATTTGCGCAGAGTGCGCCTCCCTAGTATTGTGTATATTAGGATACACGGGTGGAAGCACCCCATGTGGCAATGTTGGTGCTATCGTTCAATGATCTCTCACAGGTGGCTACATGATCAAAGATAAAGGATTTTCTCGCTTCTCGTAACCCATGGTACGTCCCAAGCGCGGGGTTGCGTCTTCGAACGTCTACATCAGCTTGGATTCAACATCCCAGAGCGGATCATTACAAGTTGATCGAAAGAGACTGTCAATTCCCTGACAAACTTGCGTAACCCAACACCTCCTCGCACCATGGAGGCGACTTGTTGATCATTAATAAGGTGTCGTTACATCAAGACGAATGGGTTGACTTATCGGTAGAGCGACACGCACGAGTCTTCAAGGTGTGTCTCTGATGTAGATTGTCCAGCAGAGCTGTCACTTCGTCGACAGTGAGGTGATTCAACCCCAAATTCAAACGTTTATTCGTTAGCATGGCTTGAATAGCGTTGGCAAGCCAAGTCGCCCCTGTATTTCCAATGTCGTTCCAGGTCAGTTCCACTTGTTCGAGTTTGGACTATGCTAAGATCGGGCCAAGGCGACTCCAATGCGAATCTCTCAGTCGGCAGTAGCTTAAACTCAAACTCGTCACGTTCGAAAGGGCCCGGGCATCCAGGACGTGCGCAAATGCGTCTGCGATGGTGGTTTTGGGCGCTTCGTAGTCATGCACATTACAAACGCATAATCGCCTCAACGCCGAGTGTCGTACCCAATTTCCAAGCTGAAAAAGACTAGAATGGGATAGATCGCACGCGTCAAGCGTTAAGGATTGCAAGTTGATGGTAGCGCCGTCGGTAATATGGAGCCCAACAGGGGCAACCAAGGGAAAGCTCACGAGTGTGGGGCATCGAAAAAGGGCCGTGCAAAAGGCATTGACTGCGACATGGTTTACTTCAGAGTTCAGTCTCCACTCGTACAAATGGACAATCCGGACAGGGGCCGCCTCTAGCCATTGCGTAGCTGCAGGTGAGTTCGAGTTCGACCAATATGGTCGAAGTAGCGGCAAACTGCAGCACGACGTCGATATTTTCATAATATCTGTAATTCAAAGAACAAAGCGTCTCAACAAAGCAAGGCAGGGCAGCAAGTACGAGTGGCATCAGCGTATGGTCTTCGGCATGAGGGAACAAAGTCAACTCTTTCAATGGAAGTTGACACCATGAATTGATCCAATCAGCGGGGGGGGCGCTCCCATTCACTACGATTTTGGTAGTCCAATCGATTGACGTTGATCTTCCAAGATAACGATGGAGCCAGTAGAGTTTGCCCAGCCAATGAACCACCTCGACGATAGAGTAATGTTGCATTGCATCTTCCACATAAGCCCACGACACTGGGTCTTGCACTAGATCCTGCGTCAGCTTCAGCGTGGGCCTGAGACACGCTCGATCGCGATGGAGGCCAAGCTGCCACAGCGACTCCAATGATCCACGGGTCTCAGCCGAGCCAAGAACATCCAAGAAGGCAAAGAAATCACCAGAGTCATTAATCCACAGACCAATGTAAGCCTCTCAGACTGCTACATGCCAACACGGTTCAGTTCGGATCGACCCGTGCCCTCCAACGCGAATCACAACTATCAACTCCTCACACAAGCCAATTGGCCTCGTTTCGTCTAGACATCCAGGCGTTTGAAAGAGTTCTAATACTATCGTTTCATTGACGCATTACCAGCAAATAAAATGCCCACCAACCCAACAACTAGTTCAAATTATTTCCTTTTTAATATGCTGCAGTGACACCACCTTCGTTTGCGAGGTCAATAAGAAGTTCTAGGGCATTTCAACGCCACGGTAAATCCTTCAGCGGGTACATGGCGTTGTAGATTGACAGAAACTCTGTCATTCCGTGGACTGAAGATTGAACTTCGACTTCGAGTCCTTTCCGTTGATTTACGACAGCACACTCGTTCCAGTTTGGCCTGTGGCAAGAGTGGCCACAGACGACGCCAATACGAATCGTCCAAACTCGAACTCGTGAGGTTCCAGTGGACCACAGCGTCTGCGATGGTGCTATTGGACGCTGCGTTAAAAGAATTGACAATTTGCACGCGAAAACGACGCCAACCACGAACGTCGAGAGCACTCTCTTTTATTCATAGACGAACACTAAGTTGTTGCATCAAGGACGCATGAAATGATATCATTGCAATGCCAATATTAGATTGGCCCGTTCGTATGCTTGAGCAATTAGTCGAGCGCAGTCTTGCTCGGACATCAGCCTGTTTTTCGACAAGTGGAGTTCTTCGAGGGGGCATTCAACATTGAGCAAGGCTCCAATTCGATTGCCACATAAATTCAAACTTCGGATGGCCGTATTGGCTTCAATAGCTTGGGCAATCTGCTGAGCGCCTATATTGGTAAGGCCGTTGCGTGGCAGTCACATGTGGTGAAGTATTAAGTGCTGGAATATTTCTCGCATGGACATCCAGTAATAATCCCTAAAATAGCACCTTTCCAGAACGAATATTGTAATGTTGGAGAGCGCCACCGCGTTGAAAAGACTTTTGAACGGAGCTACATACCCACTACTATCTCTTGCCAAGAAATTGCAGTCAAAATCATGCAATCGAAACATATCAAGTGCGGACGTGCTGATGAGGGCAGCTACGACATCCAAAACGTTGATATCAAACAGACTCGCGTCCAAGTGGAGTTGTTTTATGGCACACTTTGCGTGGGGCATGCACGAAATCATAATTGGCATTCGAGTGTAAGCTTGGTTACTTGATCGATGTCGACGCAGCAAATTTGAAAACGGTCGCGAAACAGCCTTCACCAGTCAACTCCAATCGATCCAAGTCCTGGCAGAAGGGTAGAGTCGTATAAAAGATGTCGCAGAGGCGAGGAGACGCAAACTAGACAAAGGTAGCTTGGCCCAGGACTCGAACCAATCGGTGGTTCCTTTGCACAGCGGGGAAATCGAACGTTCCATTCGACACGAGTCGGACGCATAAGATGCCGACGCAACCAGTCAATATCTTTGGCCCAACATATCTCGATGGTCGTAAAATGCTGGATCGATGCTTCAATGTGAACGCGGATGTCAGGGGTACTCATGACGGCGCTGGAAAAGCGAAGTGTGGGCCAGAGGAGGGCGTGAGTGTGTGTCAAGCCAAGCTGCCAGAGTGGCTCAAGGCAGCCCCGGGTGTACTGAGAGCTTCGAGAAACGAGAAAAAGGTTGGTACATCTTGGACTCACGTTGCAATCTTGGTCAACACATCCGCAGATAAAGTAGGTGCGAAGGGAGGCTGGAGGCAAGTGTCCATCGTTGCAATCAAAAGTGTAACTCGGACATTCTGCATACATATGACGTTGTGTTACTGTATTCTCCATATTTATAGTCTAAATTTAGGTACACGGAGGGCAGATTTGTTCTACGAGTATTATTCATGAGGCTACTGCGCTCATGGCCTTCAATGTTCAAGGTCCAAAAAGACATTCATGAGCATATCCGGTCGGGTATTCGCAGCGCAACCGCATACTGCCCAATGCTGTTGATATGATTGAGGAGGATTCCCAAAAACTGCCATCGATGGCACGCTGTAGCGAGGGGAAAGACTGGGAAATCTTGCTGGATGTCGACTAGTTTTTTGGGATCTTCAAGCCGGTGGAAGCACCAGAGGTACAACAAATCACGGACGTTACTCGGATGGTAAAATATTTCCAGGGTTACACTGCCAGCAGTAGTGAGCTGTTGAGCTCCTTCCCATATATCTTTGTCCTCTTGGTTGGCAAAGTCGAGTGCATTCGCAGCATAGAGAACCCAGAAAAGGGTTCCCAATATGATCGAGAGACCTGCAGCAACAGCCACGACTTTTTCCACAGAACCAAGAGCAATGAGTTTGGCCTGGAAAAAAGCAGGACAATTGAGGGCACAACACCGATGTTCGGCATAATTGGGCAACAAATTTGAAAAGTGATTGCCAAGCTGGCAAGGTTTTAACCTTGCACCTCACAACATTTCAAACTGCAGTGAGGTGTATTTCAAGCCAAATATTTCTTAAATAATACTTCCCCCATTTCAAAATACTGGTTACAAAAATTTCGAGGTGAAATTAGTATGGAAATTAGTATTCAAAATCTAGCGGAATTTGTATTTTTATTCAAAGCAAGTCATATACGACAAACTATTACATGATATGATGCATATCCTCGTCGTCTTCCGATGTCCCAACGTTGTCAACCAAGCACATATCTCGTCGATTGGGGTCGACTTTGAAGTCAAATCCACAGTGCAGCCAGCATCAAACAAATCACTCAGTATCTCTATACGACGTTCATAGTCGATACGGTCGATCATTGAACTGATTGCAGCAGATGCATCAGAGTCACATACTGGGCTTAACAAAAATGCCCCCTCCCTCACAAGTTTATCCTTCTTAATATGAGGGAGCAAGTATGCGTTGTTCCCATTTTGTTTCAGTGACTCCTCCATGACTTTTTGTAGTGTCATGAATGTCTTATCTAAAACACGCGGAGTTGTTAAAATTGTAAATTTGGTGGTGTTTTTATCCAACGTTTTGAGAGCAATTATGACCTCAAAATTAGTAGTGTTTTATAAATATAGAAAACATTGAATTTGGCGGTTTTATATTATTTATATTTATAGTTTTTGAGACATTTCGACTCATTATAAATTGTGACGTTGTTAAAATAATTAAACGTTGAATTGGGTAGTTTTTTATTGATATTTAATATAACGTTTTGAGCGCAAATCGTTCCTCACGAATAGCGATGGTGTTAAATGTGTAAATAAGACGTTGTATTTTTGCAAATTATTCTCTATAATTTTTAGAACCCTCATTTGGACCATCACGAGTCCCATCACATCGACAAACTTTTGTACAATTTTAAGCTTTATATATTTTATAAATTTAAAATTTTAAACTTATATGAAATATATATTTCTGTATTTTCTCGAATATATTAACGATATGGAACTGAGTGTAAATTGAATCAGGGTTATATTTTGGACGAATTTTAGCTGATCGAATCTTTCTAACTCACAAGTGGTTTGAATTTCAGCCCAGTATAATTTACCAGATGTATTGTGTTTCCGACTTCATATTTTGGGGGGGCACCCCAAATTGGTCAGTCAAAATGTCGGGCAAAGTGTCGGGCAGGCCAATCAAAGGCCATTATTTCAGTACAGTAAAGGATATATGAATAGAAATTATTTGCTTTGCATTGAACTAGAAAAAATCTAAAACACTATTTTTATTACGGAATTTTATCTTAAAATACGTCAAATAAATCACCTTCATCAAAAAATTTATCGCACTAAAATTGAAATAGCTTTTCGAATTTTACGATACTTCGTTGCTCGATTGAAAATCTGCAAAAAATGCAACTATATGTAATATTTTTGCGAAGAATGGAATCGCATTTATGAAAAGACTTCTTCAAAATGTATCCCCACGCCAATATAAAATGTATCAGAGGATACCCCTAGATATGCGCGTATTGTGCAAATTTTCAATCTTCAATGTTACCGTGGCCCATGTTGTTTTCCTCATGTTGGTTCAACTGTGGGATTTCAGTTTTAAAAATAATTGTAAATCTTAAAAAATAAAATTGATTACTATTTCGCCAAAAAAGCGCGAGCATGAACTGGCTAGTATCGCATTATGAAAAGTACTCTAGTACATTTGGGAAACAGAATTTCGACGCAATATTGTCTTTTCGACCGAAATGTCGACTTTGAAGGCGGTTGATAAATCGACTGAGTGTTGATTTCACATGCTCGACAGTTGGTAAAAGTGAGAATAAAAAAGTGTGGACATTTTCCTGTCCTCCCATTGGACCGATAATTTCCCTCGTAAGTTTTGATTGGTTGGGTGATTCGTGGGGCGATTCGTTCGGGCGATTCGATTGGGACAGAGACTCAACTTTCGAATCAAAAGGACAATATACCCAGCAGAACGTGTGCATTGGCTATCGAAAGTGCGATACAAATGTTTTCTTGCACGTAAGACTGTGTGTGGTAATCTACAAACCGACTGATGTGAATGAATCTACAGACTGGCAGATAGTGTGGATGACTAACTCTACTCAAACCATAAAATAATACAACGGACATAGTTAATTTATTAACAAACTTTGAAACTCAACACACCCAGCTTTCTCGCCATAGAATTCAAATGCGCCTTATCTTCTTTCGAATGGATGTTGTTTCGCGACAACACCAGTTCTTCGAGTGGCACACAGCGATGCAAATTGCAGTTGATCAACATTCCCGCGCCGTTCGTGCGAATATAATTATCGTCCAGATTGAGTTTGCGAATTGTTGCATTAGCTTGGATGGCTTGAGCAAGCCATTTCGCACATTGTTCATCGCCAATGCCATTTCGACTCAACGACAAACTTTTCACGGACTTCGTTTCCTGCAACAATGGTCCCAGACGAGACCAATTTGAAAGTCCCAATCGACAACCTTGGAGCGCCAATGTCACAACATTGGATCGAACAACCGACTCCGCCAAACGCTCGAACGCAGCTTCATAAGCTTCAGAGGTTGAATTGGCAGAGCGATAAATGTCATCCAGATGCAATGCTGTCACAGACGAATCGCGCACGGCTGTGCCAAGACGAACGAGGGTTAATGGCGCGAGTGTACACGACGCAAACTTCAACTTGCGCAACTTTGTTGGAAGGGGCAATTCGAAAGCCAGTTCCAAATTGGGCAATGTGCATGTTGCCAGCGTTAACTCCTGCAGCGATGGACACTGGAACAAAGCGATGTAAAAGGCATCCCGAACGACTTCGTCCACGGCGGCGTCAAATGTCCAAGATGAGAAACGGAAGCGACGCACGGGATTGGCCTTGAGCCATTGGATGGAATGTTGCAGCATCGATGTGGTGACAATTGGATGACGCCAACACGTCATCTCAAGCTCAAGTAGATTGGATGCCGAGGCGGCAAAGTCAAAAATGGCAGCCACATCCAAATACCCTGAAAGCTCCAATCGAATCAACGACTGACATCGCGGCAATACATTGAAAAATGGCGACTCGGGTTTGGAGAGCGAGAGATACAGTCGAGTGAATGGGAACTCACTCCACTTGACTAAAACATCATCATCAGGGGCAGTATCCGCGTCGCTGATTGGAAGATGAATACCATGCCACTGCACTGTGGTCGATGGACGTAATAGACGACACAGCCCAAAGATGTCTTCAACGCAGCACACTTCGACAACGGAAGCATGCTTGACGACTGCTTCAACTTGGTTCCGGGAAGCAGATTGCAAAAGGTAACGAGAGAGGCGTAACTTTGGCCAAAGGTCAGCTGGATTGTAGGTCTGACTGAGGTGCCAGAGAGTCGTGAGCGGCCCACGGTGGTCGAGGACTGCCAAGAAGGAGAAGAATGTCGCGTGGTCTTGAACCCAGGAAGCAATTTTGATGAGTACGTCAGACGGCAGTAGAGGCTGCATCTCCATACGACATGGAGTGTTGACCTGCATGGGGCAATTGGAAAATGGATGCAAGAACGCAAGTGAAAAGATAAGCACGAAGTGCGAGAAACGACGCAGGTCAAAATATAATTTGGGTTGATTTCTCTCCTGCTGGGTAGTCAATTTAATTCTATATTTTAATACTTCGAAGTATAATAGATAGTCACTACGAACTTTTTGATATTCTAAAGATTACTCCCAATAATGCTTTGGCGAAATTATCTCAGGGCATTTCTGACGCGAAGTCGCTTTTATGTGTACAATTTGACATCCAATTGCTGGGCCAATCATCGCACAGAGTATTACCTAGATTGCTTGAAATATGATTTCTTCAACATTGATCAGAAACATAATAGAGGGGCGGCTGTGGCGGCATCTCGAGGTGCTAATGAAAAATAAGAGAATACAAGTGTTTTGATAATGTCAGAGCTAGTTGTGGTCAACACGGAGTTCCGACTGTAGCATCGTTGCATTGGAGTGTCCTCACTCGCACACCGATCTGGGTTTTGCCTACTCCCGGACCAGGCTATTCCCATGGTACAGGGATTTCTCCAGATTGATTGGCTGTCCCCTAGTTGCCTATTGCTGGTCGAACCGTCCACCTTGAGCCGTCCGCATGTGTCGAATGCGCCGTGAAGTCCAAAACCGATCGACATGAGAAGGCGTAACAGGAAGTTCGGCAGTGGCGGTCAAGCCACCAGAATAGGATCAATGTGCGGAAGAAAGTAAAACAAAAAAGTGACTTTTGGGGCTTAAACGAGGGAAAACGAGGCTGTCAGGATCTGATTGGCAGGAGGCACATTCTATCTTGTTAAGAATTCTCTGGGTCCAAATAGCAGGTGCTTGAATCTCCGTTCGTGTGGAAGTCAAATTGAACTGAGTTGCATGTCAAATGAATTTTTAGTCAACGATACCACAAACTTTATTCGAACATAAACTGAAGGCAACTTCATTATCTTCCTCATTCTGTTGCACAACCATCAAACCGTGTCGGTGCGTTTGCACTGGGCCTCTTGAAATGGATAGTCGTTTGTTAGAAGAAATAATAACGCTCTCAATCAATATTCGGCGTTGATTTCGAACTCTTGGTCGGCAAGTCACCTTCTACTAATCCTCGTTTGTTGATTTGGTACATGATAAAAGGAGATGACAAATTTCATTGTATTATAGAAAAAGTATGCTTAAAGGGGACATGAGAGGCATGAGACTTTAGCAACCCGGCGCAATGCAGCTTCTTGTCGATGTTTTCGTTCTACCCAGTATTGCCACAGCATCCCCACAATCCCAGGGACAGTTGCCAGTATCCACACGAGAGTCATGTCTGGTCGGTTGTTGTAGCTATAGATCCACATACACATGGCGGCTGCGTATTGACCAATGCTGTTGACGTTGTACAACATTAGAATACGACAAAAGTACCTCCTGTTGCGTGCTGTGTGGAGAGGAAAGGCTGGGAAATCAGCATGGATGGCCATAACTAACTTGGAATCTCGTTCTCGCGAATAGCGAAGGAGGTTCCAGAGACTTCGGATGGTGCTTGGATGATGCAATAGCTCCAATGCCACACAAGCCACCGTTGAAAGCTGGTTTGCGTATTCTTCCCAATTGACTTTGTCATTTTGGCTGGCGAATTGCACGACTTTGACAGCCGAGAGAATCCAAAGGATGGTGGCAACAACGATGGCAAGGACAGACACGACTACAACAGCCTTCTTCCACCATGACACGTGCAATGGAGTTATAAAGTAGTGCTTGACTAAGGTGGGAAGCACAATGACGTTTGGCATGCTTAAGGATAATAAACAAGTAAAACAAAGGATATGGAAGATGTTTTTGTATCAAACAACCAAAACGGAAATATTGAACTCTTGTCGGTTGTGGAAGTTGAACCCGATTACGTCAATCCAAAACGCCTTATGTGTGGCGTAAGCACCACAGCTGTCCAACGGTGGTCACTTATATTGTCATATTCATTGCCCTTTTTGACGAAAACAAGCTTGAATTTGACCTCGCCCAATCGAAAAAGGTGCATTATGAATGGAACTCTATGAGCGGTGAGTTATCCTTTCAACAAATACGATCTGTGATTGGTTGGCAAAAGGTGAATTTTTTTAGCTTCATCTTTTGACGTGAACATGGAGATTTCAGGCGCACTTTCAAAATCACCGCAATGCACCAATCTTTCCAATATTCGAGGCAAACGTGGAATTATCGGAGCGCTTGACGATTCACCAGAAAGAAAGGAGATTGAATGGCAGATGCTTGAACACTTCAAGCATAAATATATATTTAACATTGCAGCAAATACCCGCCAACATATCAATTCTAAGCACGCTCCACGCCGTTTCAAAATTTATCCTGGCGTTGAAGCCAAAACAGAGCCAGCGGATGTCTCAAAATTGTGAATAAAGGCCCGGTTTGGGGAAAATTATGTCTATGCATCTTATGCGATGAAAAATGTCAAAAGAAAGGCATCACGTTCGATTTGCATCACATTCTTCCGTAAGCCCCGAGTTGTTTGGCGAATAAAAGTAGCTGATTCTTGTCGTTGTGAGATAAATTCAATCCCTGCAATTCGAGAGACAATGGCAAGTCAAACCGCTGCTGTGCGATCTTTAGCAGCCCAGCAACACTGTCTACCGTAATGTCATTTCCATCGAGCGTGACTTTTATAATCCTTGCATTGGCTTGAAGCGCACGTGCAATCCAGGCTACACCATTGTCTATGATCCCATTGTCAGACAATTGAATGCTTTGGACATTCATTGGTGGGTCCCAATGGGCCAGTGAACAATTTGATAGGTTCAACCTCTTGACAACCGTTGAGCGTACCATAGCTGAACACAATGCTTCGAATGCCAAGGAAAATTCGTTGGTGAATCTGTCGGTGTACTTCAATCCTTTGAGGACCAAAGGTTCTAACGTGGTCGAGTGGTGCAAATCGCGTACAGGCAATTTTGGGTGCAGCATTGTTGCATCAGAGAGGTCTTAGACGGCGTCGCCAGTTCAAAAATACCTGCGTGATCCATCAAGCGCATACAAGTGAAGAAGACCAAATCGTTGCAAAGGAAAAGCAGTGCATAAAGTAAGTCTCGGAGGCATGGGTCAAAAGTGGTGGTGCGTGGGTGTAGTAATTCAAAACGGAAACAGTGGAAATGGGAAGTTGGGCCAACAAGTAGTGCCATTCAGCAAAAGGTAGATCCGTTTGATCAAATAGGAACTCGGGGAACCCTGCAGATCAAATGATTGTTGTTGGCGGGTGGATGTGCTCAAGCAGAAACTAACGGATGGTAACACCTTTTATAGAACTCATTCGAGTACCATTACAAGATTTATGAAAATATTTATATCACAATGTTTCAAGTATTTGAGAATATAGAATTATATGAAGAGGTATTTTATGATAAATGCAATATTGGAGAATTAATATATCATCAAGAAGGTATATACGATACAATAACTACTTATGATAAAAATATGTTTTACCCTAGTAAATTGGGAAGTGAATATTTCGAAATTCCAGTTTCAAGTATGGAATATATCACGTCGTAGTTGAATCAAATGATGAAAGATTCAATAAAATAAGTTTATTCAGTAAAGATAATTATTATACACACTTAAGCTTAAATTTCATTATGAATATATATAACAAGCACCATAATGGGAACATTGAATTAACCTTGTTAAGTAATAAATGTTTAAAATATACAGATAAGACAAAAATTATTAAATCATCAAAAGTATTTCGTCAATGGTGCAAAATATTGGAAAACCTTAGAACTGAGTTTCCAAGAAATAGAATTCTGAAACGGACAGGCGTCCAGTGGAATGTTGGATTTAGTCAACCCATTGACATTCCTGCTGAGATTATGCATGGGGACACTTCTCGACGTCAGTTGGTTGAAACGAACGGCTGCATTGTGACCGACGCCTCAATTTCAACTGGGTACACAGACTGGATCCTCGCTTACGCTTGCAAGTACGAAATGAAGGGTGAAGATAGAGAGCTTACTTGGACGATTTCAGTCACTGTGACTACTAAAGGCTTCCATAGAGAGCATTTTGCAGGGATTGTGTTCGAATTATACACTTTGTGTTCAATTCCTCAATGTCGGTGTCTCGATGAAGGGTTACATAATGACGCTGCGTCGAAGTTTATACCTTTTCTTGTATATCTCAAATATTGTTGCACTTGATACAAAACAATGTTCGAAGCTTGTTTCATCTTACAACAAAGAAATTACCCCGGAGTATTGTGCATGAATTTACATGTATTCAGATCGAATGTGAGGACAAGTGGGTGCAATAACTTCTAAACAGATTACAAGTATATATTTTGGTTGAAACATAACAAACAAATAAGGAATGCAACACAAAACTTGTACTCGGGTTTTATCGTGCAGAAGCTCTGATACAACATAATGATATAAACAGGCCGAAAGACAATTATGGGGGCTTAAACACAAGTCCACACCGCCTGTCCATCTTGCCGGAGCTTGCGCGAGAGACCAACAAATGAATTGTTCGATTCATGGAGTTTAAGAAAATTCTCCAATTGGCGCAACGCCTCACCACGCACTGACACGACTGCTTCTCCTTCTAGAGCATTTTCCACAACATTGGAAATCTTGAACGGAATTCGGAGGAAATTCCAGCAAGTTTTCAATCTTCTCCATTGTTGCCTTGTCAATTTTAGGTCCACCAAACGGAGATAACATTCCAGCGGCAGAGTTGGCCACCTTGAGGAATTGAAAGCCATTTTCGAATGAGTTGTGCGTTGGTGGCCACGAATTTCTTGCATTCGTCAGAGGCCACGTCTATTTTTATAGGATATTCAATATACTTTTTGGAATGTTGAGTCCTTTACATACTAGTACAAGGTTAAGACTTGTAGTTGAGGGCCAGAGAGGGTGGGTTTCAACCTCATTGGGAGCTTGCGAGCGATCCTTTCCAGTATTGAAATACAATAGAGAAATACAGTTCTTTTGTGCTTTTGTAACACTCCTACTTCGAAGTCGCATAGTCAAAAGCTGTTCTACTACCGGTACCCATAGTCCCCCAATGAAGCGAACGCTCGATCTACGTCTCAGCTACTTGCCTTTTTGCTCGGATTTGAGTTTCATCAAGTGCAAAGGTCGCTCAGTCCACATACAGTGAGTGTCGCGGGATTTAGAGCCACGACGCACACTCCGATGGCTCGCGGCTTAGCCAAACACAATAGTCAT
>VJMH01005834.1:0-12334 GCA_009835185.1 Aphanomyces stellatus | reverse complement strand
CACTGTCGCACCCAAACACATCGGGGAAGACCAAGACCGCGCGGTCCGTGGACGGGTTCTCCCAGAAGAAGACGTCCGTGGAGCCGACCTTGATGGGCGCGATGTCGCTCTTGGTGGGCACAGCAGGCAGCGAGTTGGGGGGGCAGCAGCTCATGGGGTTTCTTCGTGTTAAATTTGAAAATGGAGATTGTCTCCTGGCTTCGACAGCGCGAGAGTCAAAAGGTAGAGGGTCGTTGTTGGGCCCAAGTACTTCATATGTTTCTCCCGACTTGCAATTCAAGTGATTGGAGTATGCTTGTATGAATGTTGTGTGGGGTTGTTATGATCACTCAAGTCGTCGAACTCGTCATCCTTTTAGTTCGAGACATCGTTGATAGCTACCTGGACGTCTACTGAAGGGCAAGGTGCCGACACGATGACACAATCTTGTAGCTCACGGAATCACGAGAATGTGTGGGGCTACACGTCTCTTCAACTTGTTTCCAACGCATATGTTTTGTTGTCCATTCCTCATCGCAATCGACGTCGACTCGATAACGTCCTTGATGGCGTCAGCGGAACCTACGTTAAGGATTCACTATGCGGAAACGCAAAAGCAGCGCCGAGCAACAGTTTCACATTATAGTCCAATAGATGTGGCAGATGGTATGATGGGTCCGATGGCATGATGAGTCCGATGGCGCTCGCATGGATCACTCATTTAGACTAGAAGCATACAAAAAAGGACTGGATGTGTCACTGGCATGAGTGAATTGAACTTCCATCTTCGTGTCCAAATCAAGGCAACACTGCCATGCATGCATGAGAGACATCCCTCCTTTGTATATGCCGTAGAATCCATGCACCGAAAGAAGGGGCCAAGTAATGCAAGTGCACAACCATCACATTGTCATCCCCAAAATGGTCCTTCAAGTTAATAGCTCCAAGTCCATGCTATGTCTGCAAGTGTGCAGGAGGTACATTGTCAACGCCATTGCTTATGTCGTGGTGCTGTCGCACTTGGCTTGTTGAGCACGTCCTGAGATATTCTGTTGACCGCCATTCCTGGACTAAAAAGGAGGAGTGCATGTAATTTTGACATAGCGCGTAACCATATTTTCATTTTATGAAGCGAAACACAGCAAAATGAGGACGTGCCATGGCCAAGGGCATTCCTTTACACATTCGTTAGTTTATTAGTCCCCTAATAAATATCATCACTTTGACCACTCAAATCTTATGCATGATTGACAGTCAATCGAAGGTTCGCCGTCGAGGATGGATTCGTTCAGGAATGTTGGTTTTCTTGACTCATACGTCGAAGTACGTATCGCCACAGTTGTACTAAATCACTTTGCTGACAATAAAAGTGTGTTGGTTTGTTTGACTAATTACTCCAACGTTGTATTGTGCTTTTATTGGCGAGATCTCATTTACGTATATTTCGTGGAGAGGAGGATGGAAATTGGCCTTGGAAACAATTTCACTCACTCCAGTGGTCTCAATATGGGGATCTCAACTATTCTTTCGTACTTTTCGAACTACGAGTAGACAAGACAACTCGGTAGTTGCCACACTCAAGTTCTATTTCTGATTTACTGTTAACATGTACTCCAAACATCCATACAGACGGACCTGCTGCACTACAACCAGCTAGCTACATGCAGTAGTTCGAATCTCCAACTGTTGGACAGGTTATTTTGTTTCCAATAACCACGGTCGCACGTGATTGGACACGTGGCTGATCTCTATTCTTTATGTCCATGTCCATAAATAAGTCAAACAATCGCGAATAGAACACAACGAGACATGAATCAAAACAAATATTGTAGAACGAGTTTTCCAACGCCACAAAATACAATCGAAGAAAGGCTATAGAGGATATTCTTCAATGGCTCACAAATACAAAGACAGCAAGCTTGAAGATGCCGTCAATACAATTTGCCTCTACATACCTGAACTAACATGCATTGAGCAGGACAATGTATTCTTGTAGATTGTGCCTTTACTTGTTCGAATAGAATTGGAAGAACTTGCATAACTTGGTTTGTATATACAAGCACACTTTGGTGCCACGAATTAAATAGAACCTTTGCTACATTACTTTTGTGCTCGAGAGGCGGGAGCACCATACCACGTTCGAGCCGATGGAGGTCGCTTCAGTGCCACCACACGTCCCTTCGATCGCTCCAAGAATCGCGCGATCGTATGATGCCCATGTTTTGAGGCAATTTGAATAACGTCGGTCCAGGGATACCTCGTCGGGTCCATGCGCACCAAAAATTGAACGGTCGCGAGGTGGCCATATTGAGCGGCCCAAATCAGTGAGCGTTTTGTTTGACCGTTGTGGCCGATGTTTTGGAGGTAGACCAGCATCTCCACTTGGTCGTTCAAGGCGGCAAAGTCCAAGAGGTTTTCCTTGAATGAAATCAGGTCGAACTTGATGTGCATGTGTTGGGCAATGTCGAGGCGGCCGTAATAGACAGCGTATTGGACGACGACTTGCTGCATCTTGGGGGACACGGCTAAGAGTTTGTCGAGGCGCGTGAGTCCATGTTGGTCAAACCAAGGGCCAAGGATGGCGTGGGTTTGCAGCATGCGAGGACGGATCAGGTGGGGCTCGCAAAAGCCAGCGTAGATGGGACAGAGTTTCGTGCGGAAGGATTTGAGGTCGATGTGGGTGCCACGTTGGAAGGACGTGACGATGTGTGCGAGGTCCGAGTTGAAGAGGACCACGAATGAGGAAGAAGACATGGTCGTTTGTTGGGATATTGGAAAATGGAATGCCGAGGCGATTGGATTTGGTGTTTTCACCATTTCGCGATTGGCAAATATGTAGCCAATGTAAACTGGCATAGTGAACTATAAAGTTCCAGAGTACGTAGTACCTCGTACTCTCGAGTACCGGTGCTTCAGTGACGTACTTGCAAGATTTTAGAAATTCATTTGCCATGAACAATTTTCACCTCAGGGAATGTATGTTTTGCAGGTGTTCCACTTCCCATTGAAGATGGACATGCCCACAAAAGTCTCAATTGCAACGAATAACGAAACAACGAAAGGAATCACATCGAACGGATCATTGTAGATGAGCCCCGCGGAATAAAATGCGTCGTGCGCTGTACTTCGCAGTATGATTTGCCGAGCATTAAAAGGATTGGGAGGAGATGCAAAACGTTCCAAGTTAGAAAGACCACGGCACCGTTAGCAGGCAAACTCGTGACCTAGTGCATTTTGATTGCTTGATTCCTTGGCTTCTTGTATGACTAACGGTTCAGTTCTTGCAATTCATTTGTTGAACGACGCGGCGGATTACTGGATGGCGGATAAACACTGACTCAAATATAACCAATCCTCATGAGGCAAGTATTTGCAAAAATCTAATTAACACAAATATGTCCACAATTGTGGTCCCATTGCTCTGTCCAACACCAAGAGGCAACGGCATTCAGTTGCGACTGAATTGCAGCCAGTCGGTTGTGGCCCCAATCTGTATGCGCACGTTGCTGTCGTGTCCTACGAGGAATGATTGTCATTCCGACTTCATGGTGTGGAACATCAAACAAGTCTGAGGTGATTGAAGTTTGAACTACTCCGTACTGTAGTAGTTTGAACTGCATGTTGCAGTTCAAAAACACATACTTCTGGGTACTACCAAACTATTTCACAACATTGCCTTCCTGGGGCACCACTTCGAAGACCGATCAACATTTGATCCATAATCGCTTGACACCCTACAGACCAAATTGTGTTTCCCACGAATATCCATCACCAAATTCCAAGTTTGAAGTCCCTTCAACACCTCCTTGAGGGACGAGGGTTCCTCCAATCGCCCTTGGCTCGTATATGTGCGTGCATATGCACATGACAGTTGTTTTCGACGAAGTCGATTGATGGCTTGTCGCTTCTTTTAAATGATTTTTTACTGGCAGGTGACGCTGTATCGGCCACGCCAAGACAATGTGGAGCAACTGTGTTCCGAGCGCTTTATTTCGTGGTTGGGATGACCTCGCTTGAATGTACCACCTCTTTGTACACGCTCGAAAAATCCAATCTTGGCAGCGGCTGGTCATTCATATTGACACAGCTTCATTCATATCGACACAGTTTCCAACTGCAGTCGGACACAACGTCGACTTACTCCACGTCCAACGGAGTAAGTCGACGTTGTGTCCGACTGTCGACTTACTCCACGTCCAACGGAGTAAGTCGACGTTGTGTCCGACTGCAGTTGGAAACTGTGTCGATATCAATGAAGCTGTGTCAATATGAATGACCAGCCGCTGCCAAGATTGGATTTTTTCAGCTGGCATGCACCGAAAATCTTTCTCGTTGATCGACTTACGCGTGCCACCTCGCGTGGCCCATACGCAGCTCCCAGGAGTCGGTGCTTTACAAGACATTTGAGATGCGCTCCAAATGATAGGACCCGAGCTCGTTTTTGAAAACTAGACGGTATGCAGCCACATGCATTCGTCGCCTTTCTTTGGATATCATTCATGAATGAGATTGCGAGGAATATGTTGGAGATTTCTAGAAACTGAATGAAGGCTCATGCTTGAATCGACCACATGCACTCGAGACTTCACATCTGTGGCGGTCGTCCTTCATCATGCCTCTGCATATTCTACATGGGGTTTCGCCTTTCGTCCCTACCTCATCAATCGCAGGCGCCCAGGCCAACACCAACCAATCGGTCAAATAATATTACATGGTCGCGGATCGTTTCGAAAAGAGCCACTTGGAAAAACTACACGGATCAAAGCCGTCGTGCGCGCGGAGGATCTCGACAAGCTCGGCCATGGACGGCCGCCGCGTCGGGTCTTCCTCAAAGCACTTGGCGATCAGTTCTTGGTATGGTTGAGGAATGGATGGCTGGGACACGTCCAAGCGACCGCCTTCGAGGACATGGGTGGCAACGGCGGCCGCGGGCATGTCGGCAAACGGCGGCGTTTCCATAAACGTTTCCCACATCAAGACCCCAAACGCATACGAATCCGACTTGTACGAGAACGCATGGGGCGGGAGGAGCGTCTCGGGCGCCATGTATTTGATTGGCCCGACGCCGCTCTTGGTTTGAATGTGCAGCCCGCAATTGAGGCTCACGCGCCGACAGAGGCCAAAGTCACACACTTTGGCGCGGTAATTCTCGTCCACGAGAATATTCCGCGCGGCAATGTCGCGATGGATAAACCCGCCTTCGTGGATGTTTAGTAAGCCCGACGCCGCGTCGCGCAAGATTCGCGTCTTTTGGGTTTCGCTCAACCCGCGCTTGTATTGGGCTTCGAGGTTCCCGCACGGTAAAAACTCCGTCACCAAACTCAGCGGCTTGGTAATGTCGGTGCACGCGCCAACAAACGGGACAATGTTGGGATGGTGGCCAAACATACTCAAGACGGCAGCTTCGTGTCTGAATTCATGGACAATCTGATCGCCCGTGTCGCCAAATTCGCTCCCCCGTACGGTTTTCACGACGACCTAGGTACCCTCAATTGTCACGACGTGGTCCTTTTTTTTGGTGGCGTACCTGCTTGCCTTGGTACGTTGCACGATACGCGTCGCCAAAGTGGCCTTGGCCCACGAGTTCTTGGATGTCGAGGTCGTCGTACGGGATCTCGTGAAACGACGCGGGCAAGACTTCCAAGTTGCACTTGAGTTCGCGCGCGCCGCCGCCGCCGTCGCGCACTTGGTCGTGCCCGACGAGCACATACGACCGCAGGATCATGACTTTCGAGCCGACGACGATCGTGGATTTGAAAAGCACTTGGCCCAGGGCGGCGTCGGGCGTGCAGAGTACTTGGTACTTGACGCTCGTGACCTGGCCTTCCCACGAGAGCACTTGGGTCGGTTCGTCGTAGAGCTCAAAGCCCGCGGGTACTTCGAGGCTCACGTGGGCGAGAGCGCCGCGCCGCACGGGCAGGAGCTCGTCCCGCTGGAGTTGATGGGCGTCGTCGTCGTCAACTTTGTGGTTGGTGCCGGCGCCTGATGCGAGCGCTTTGTCGACCATGTCGTCGCGCTGGCTGACCAAGAACGCCCACACGTCAAAGCGAAAGCAGCTGGACGGCGTGACCAGCGCCGGTGCAAACGCATGGAAATGGACGTCGTCTTGCGCCGTGTTGTCTTGGATGGACCGATAGGTCGGGGCAAACGTGTTGCGCCGCGCGGTGGCGGCATTGGATCCATCGGTAGCATTGGTGGGCGAGAGCTGGCCGTACGAGACCTCGGTCGACTTGGCATGGTGCGGCGTCAAGACGGTGTAGTACGACGACTTGGTTGGTGGCGGCGGCAAGAGCATGTTTGTGGGCGGCAGCGATGTGGAGATGTCCGAGTAGTCACCACGGGAGGACTCGGCGTCCATGGTGGAGGACGTGCCAGTGCTGGAAGGGATCGCATAGTCCATGTCTTCATCGTCGTAGATCAGAGCCATGTCCAGCGATCGTAGGACCGGCTTGCGTCCCACCGAGTCCAACGATGCGTACTCGGCCGGCGCGTCGTTGCGGTTGTCGCCACTGTTGGATGATTTCGAACTTGCTCGCGACAGACTGGGCGAAGCATTCTGCGCGGCCGCTGTAGCTTGTTGGCGATGCGCCGCGGTCGTGTATCCGTTGATCTTTTTGAGGATAAAGTTGTAGTATTCGTCCGTGACCCATGCGCCGAATCGAATCATGGTCATATGGATGGCTACGTACACGGGCAAGAGGAGCGGGAGACGGAACGGGTGGTCGTGGTACGCCTTGGCAAAGGCGGCGTCGAGCACGGCAAAGAACCCTCGCTGGACGACCTTCCATCCAACAATGTACATTGCAACACGTCCGACGGAGAAGCGTGCGTTCCACATATTTGGTACAACGAATGGACGGACCGTGTCGTAGTACCGATGGACGTGGAGCTCGACGTCGCAAAGTCCGCGGGTCAGGCCTTGGACAAAGGTCGGGCCGGAGGGGAAAAAGTACGTCTTCACCGCCATGCACGCGAGTACAATGGGAAAGGCTTGGATCCATACGACTGTCATGACGGTGTAGAGGAGGAAACGTCCCCATGACCCCTGTGGAAGCGTCTGCATCAGCGCCATATCGCGGCGTGTCCCTCTGCTGCGAAATATCGAACGCTGTCGAAGCAATTGGAGTCTCCGGATAATGACCTTGAATGGCCGGATACTATTTGTCAAACCACCTTGTCGTTCGAACCGTCAAAAGATGTCAGTGTGGGGGTCAAAGGCTTAACGTCACGTCAATTTCAAAAATACTCCATGTTTAAATAGAAAAACGCATACCTTGGATCGCAATTGTGAAGTCCCGCACAAATCGAAGTCCCAAGAAGGGACAGAGATCGCACAGAGCAAAGACGATGGACCCGCCGCAGCCCGCGACTCAGCAAGCGATCGAGGAGCAACGCGCCATCCGAAAGAAGCAAAATGGGGGCAAGGCGAACAACACCCGACCTTCACTCGCGAGCGAGGACAAGGAACAGGACCAAGCGCCCCCCATACATGACAATGAAGGTCCATCGACCAAACCCCCGAAGACACAAAACAAACCACGCAAGATGGTCAAGACCCCAGCGGAAGCCCCCGAAGCGAGACGAGAGAGCGTTTCTTTGGAGGCGGTGGAGCTCATTGAACCGAGCGGCATGCGTGGTCCGAAACAGACCAAGCATGGAAAGAACCGAGCAAAGCAAGGGAAAGAAACCCGAAAGCAAGAAAAGATTGATGGCGCCGAGGTCAAGCAAGCAACACCACGTCGTGCATCTGGCTGGCACGATGCCCCCACTCGTGATCCGCCATCCGTGGACACCGACGATGCTGTTGTGGACGCTGAACCTCCGATGGAGGCAAACTCGCGACCTCCAGGCAGGAATAAGGCCATGAAGCAAGCGAGTCGGAAATCGACGACTGCCCCTGGTGTCACGGAGCATGCAAGTCCATTGGTGCCTTCAGCTCCTGCCCCACCGTCGTCAACGAAAAATCGCAAGAAGGGCAAGGCAAATGGAACGAGCAAGGATGCGACCACATCAATTGACGAGTCAGCAGAAGCCACCACAGACGTGAATACTGCTACGCTACCAACAACAGCGCAACGAAAACAGCCCAAAAAAACCAAGAAACAACCCGACGCTGTTCTTGTCGCCGCCAGTACAACCAGCGAAGCAACCGAGACCCAGTCGCATGACAACCAACGGCCGCGGCCCAAGCGCATTGCCACAAACATTGCATATGTTGCGCCAGCTGGCGCACGACTGAATGACAAGGGCGGGAAACGAAGCGCCAAGGACACTCGCAAGAGTGTGTTTGAGGCGCATTTGAGTCCCAAAGACGCGGCCGAGGGGCTCCGGTCGGGGAAGCTCTTGAGTGGGGACATGCGCGTGAACAAACACAACCGGAACGACGCCTACGTCTCGATCCCAGGCCTCGAATTTGACATTTACATTGACGGGACAATCGACCAAAACCGCGCCGTCGACGGCGACACGGTCGTCCTCTCCATCTTGCCCCAGTCCGAGTGGCGCACGAAAGACGCCAAGCAGTCTCCATCGTCGTCAGCGATGACGTCGTCGCTGGATTTTTCAACGACGCTGCGGGCGCTGTGGAACCCGTTGGTGCACGCGTCGCCCCGCGAGGCGACGGCGGCAGCCGTGGCCCCCATCGAGTTGGAAGCACACGTGGCCGCGCTTCAGGCCAAGCTCGTGCAATCGAAATTGCAGCCCACGGCCAAAGTGGTGCACATTCTCGAGCGAAAGGGCGACTCATATGTCGGGGTGTTGCGCGCAGGCCGCGACGCGCTGTTGTTTGATGCCGTCGACAAGCGATTGCCTCGCGGCATGCGTATACAGCGCGAGTTGCTCCCGTCCGATTTTAAGTTTGATCCCAAGTCGGCAAGTCTGTGCATGTGCACGCTGGGGACATGGTCGCCGGCCCATCGTTCACCCAACGTACGTTCTTGGCCATGTAGCATGCTTGCTGATGGGATTATTGCGTAGGCCAACTTTGTCAAGTTTGTCGGTCCTGCCGCCTCCGTCGAATCCGACATTCTCGGGTTGCTCACAACCAACAATTTACTCGGGCACCTCGAACCGTTTTCACCCGAGATCGAAGCGTCTCTTCCGACTCAGGACTGGTGCATCTCGGACGACGAGCTCGCGCGCCGCCGCGACCTCCGCGAGTGGATGATATTCTCCATCGATCCGCCCACGGCCCGTGACTTGGACGACGCCATGTCGATTCGCCATGTACGCGACGACGTGTTTGAAGTGGGTGTCCACATTGCCGACGTTTCGCATTTCCTCACGGAAGGCAGTGCGTTGGACATGGTCGCGCAAGAGCGATGCACGAGCGTCTACTTGGTCCACACGGTCCTGCCCATGCTCCCCCGTGTCCTTTGCGAGCAACTCTGTTCGCTCAATGCGTCCGTCGACCGCCTCGCCTTTTCAGTACGTCGTCATTGATTTTTGGCTGCCGGTGTTTTGGTCTTGATCGTTGTGGGTAGGTGTTGTGGCACATGCGCACGGACGGGTCCATGGTGGCCGAGTCGCCCATTTGGTTTGGCAAGACGGTCATTCGGTCGTGTTGTCAAATGGACTATGGCACGGCGCAGCGCATTTTGGACGGCGATCGCACATCGACGCCGTGGCCACGCGCGCCGACGGGTGGCCACTCAACGGACTCGATCGCGTCCTGTGTTGAACAGTTGGGCACGATCGCACGCGCCCGCCGCCGCCAGCGATTTGAGACGGGCGCTATCAAACTCCACCGACCGAAACTGAGCTTTCAATTGGACGACAACGGGGACCCGGTCGCAATGAACGAGTATCCGATCCGTGAAAGCAACCACCTCGTCGAAGAATTCATGCTCCTCGCCAACTACCTCGTGGCCCAGCGATTGATCCAACACGGCACGGCGGTCCTGCGTCACCACTTGCCACCAGAGACATCCAAGTGGGAAAACGCGTGGCGGCAGCTGGAGAAGTTTGGCCTGACGATGGATCCGACCACGACGACCCTCACTGCCTGGCTCGCGACGCTCGAACAAGAACGAGGCTCGTTCGTCCTCCAAACGACGCGCCATTTCCTCACCAAGCCCATGACGACGGCCGAGTACATTATTGCCGAGACACTGACTGACGAACACCGACACTATGCGCTCAATTTGCCGTACTACACGCACTTTACATCCCCTATTCGTCGGTATGAAGCTTGAGCTTGGTGTTATCTTATGATATGCCACAGGTACGCCGATGTCCTCGTACATCGCTTGCTGGAAGCATCGCTCGCAACCGACGCCACGTCGTCCCCCGTGGTCTTGTTGGAGAAAACGATCTTGCAGTGCAATTTCCAAAAGCGGAATTCCAAGGCAGCCCAACAATCGTGCGACAATATCTACTTGGCACGGTACATCCATCGCACCGGGGCGTTGCGCACGACCGCGGCAGTCGTGGGTGTCGGCACGAGGAGCTTTACGCTCATGTTGCTCGCGTTTGGGTTTGAACAACGCATCAATGCGAGCGACGTTGGCACCAAGTACGCATTTGACAAGCTAACAGAGACACTCCGCGTGACGACAAACGAGGGAGCCACGATCCCTCTTTCTCTATTTCAAGAAATCCAGGTCGAACTCACGACCACCGGGTCGTATCCGCTCGAACTCGTCTATTCCCTGGTTCCCCAATAAACGTTTAGTTGTGTTGGACCATACATCGACTCTGTGTCATGAACATAAATCGAGTCTACTTGTGGAATGAACAAGCCATCGACTCTCGTGTCGAGTGTTTTCTCAAATGAGACGCAGATTGTATTTCCTACGAATGGAAGGAAAGACTGCAACAATGATTGTTTCGGGTGTGAGGAAAAACAATTTTCTTTGAATAGTCCTGCCATTCAAGTGTAACAAGAACTTCGTAGAATGTTTTAGTTTTCCGACGAACATTGCTAACGGTCGCATGCATTAACTCCAACTTATGATAACCACGATGATCCAGGTTGAACTGTTTCAACAAGCCTCGTCAAGGAGCGGCACGGCGCTTGCCCCAACTTGCTGCGTTTCCCGACGAGTTGCCCCTAATTGTTTTTGTTGCTGCCAGCAACAATATATTTTTGTTCGACTCGTGCTATCAATTCACTCATGCCAGTGACACATCCAGTCCTTTTTTGTATGCTTCTAGTCTAAATGAGTGATCCATGCGAGCGCCATCGGACTCATCATGCCATCGGACCCATCATACCATCTGCCACATCTATTGGACTATAATGTGAAACTGTTGCTCGGTGCTGCTTTTGCGTTTCCGCATAGTGAATCCTTAACGTAGGTTCCGCTGACGCCATCAAGGACGTTATCGAGTCGACGTCGATTGTGATGAGGAATGGACAACAAAACATATGCGTTGGAAACTAGTTGAAGAGACGTGCAGTCTCGTGATTCCGTGAGCTACAAGATTGTGTCATCGTGTCGGCACCTTGCCCTTCAGTAGACGTCCAGGTGGCTATCAACGATGTCTCGAACTAAAAGGATGACGAGTTCGACGACTTGAGTGATCATAACAACCCCACACAACATTCATACAAGCATACTCCAATCACTTGAATTGCAAGTCGGGAGAAACAAATGAAGTACTTGGGCCCAACAACGACCCTCTACCTTTTGACTCTCGCGCTGTCGAAGCCAGGAGACAATCTCCATTTTCAAATTTAACACGAAGAAACCCCATGAGCTGCTGCCCCCCCAACTCGCTGCCTGCTGTGCCCACCAAGAGCGACATCGCGCCCATCAAGGTCGGCTCCACGGACGTCTTCTTCTGGGAGAACCCGTCCACGGACCGCGCGGTCTTGGTCTTCCCCGATGTGTTTGGGTGCGACAGTGACCGCACCAAGGACAACGCCGCCAAGCTCAGCGCGTTCTACAAGGTCATTCTCATCGACCTCTCGGCGGAATACATCGCCGACTTGTCGAACGTCGCCGAGTGGATCAAGGCGCGGCCGTTCGAAACCTTTGTCGGCAAGATCGATGAAGTCGTCGCGCACTTCAAGGCCGTGCATGGCGTGGCCAAGTTTGGCGCGATGGGCTACTGCTGGGGCGCGTGGGTGGTCGCCCGCTACTCGGCGCTCCCGTCCACGCCGCTCTCGGCTGGCATCTCGTTCCATCCATCGTGGGGCGCCGAGAACTTTTTCGGCGGCGACGGCGCCGGAGAAAAGTTGGCCCACTTGATCCACCCGCCGCAGTTGGTGTTGGCGGCGGGAAATGATCCCGCGTGGCTCAAGCCTGGCGGGTCCGTCGAGAAGACGCTCCAAGCGCGCGGCATCGCGTCCAAGTTCCGCGACTTCCCCGATGTCGTGCACGGGTGGGTCAACCGCGGCGACCTTGCCGAG
>VJMH01005802.1:0-36542 GCA_009835185.1 Aphanomyces stellatus | reverse complement strand
CGGAAAGCCGAGCCATACCAAAGTAATTCAGTTTTCAATTTGCCAAGTTACTTTCTGAGTCCCTTCAGACGAGACGTGGGCGCACTGGATCTCGCGTCATAGCTTGACCCAACTGGCCACGTCGTTCAACCGCATCATGGGTCTCTACGGCAACTTCCCCATCGCGACGTACCCCGCATGCCAGGTCGTGATGATGCTGGCTAACAAAAGTCCGTCCAACCTCGCCTACGCCTTTGCCATGTATGCCAACGCATCAACGACTACATCACCGGTCTTGCCTCTCTCGGACTTGGCCCACGCGTGGATGATCGCCGTGCTGGATCCGACCAACTTTATGCGCCGCTTCCAGCACGGCTACGGCCGCTTCTTCGCCAAGATCGTCCGCGCCGATGGCCTCGTGTTCGAAACGCGCGCCAATGTCTCGGCCATCACGCCTCTGCCAGCGACGGACCAAGTCCAAGTGAGCTTTATCGACGGCCACGACCGTGTCTTTGACGCCGTCATCGTCGCGGCTCGACCCAACCAAATCGCCTCGGCGTTGCCTCCAGCCCACCCCATGACCCACCTCTACACCCACGTGGGACGCCAGACCGAAATCAACACCAACACGCATGGCGTCTACGGCGTCGCTGTCATGGTACAGAGTGTCCACCATTGACCTTGGCTGAGTGTCTCCCTAGGGCTTTCGCAACCACTCGACCATGGCCGACAATGCCACGTATATTTTCGACTACGACGCGCACATGGACCGAGTGGCCGTGGGCGATTTCAACCATTCGTTCACGCTCATGCGACTGATCAAGCCCGAAGCGGCCGATACGATCTTCACCGTCACATTTGCGACCCAATCGAACGCCTCGACCACGGAGCGGACCCTCAAATCGACGTTGGCGGTGGCTGGCTTTGCTGACCTCGACATTCTCAAGATCCAATTGTACGCCGATACGCCGACCGTGATGTCCGTGGAAGCTATGGCCAATGGCTGGCACGCCAAAGCCGAGAGGGCCAACGGCGTCGATGGTATCTACTTTGTCGGCGAGGTCTTCTCGGGCCACGGGGTCCCCACGACCTTTCTCTACAGCCATCGATGGACCCGTGCTACGTTCCATCGTTCGACCGAGGATGCAACCGAGCAGAGGAAGACGTTGGACCTCTCCCGCGTCGACCGCGCCTCGGCCTCCATGCAATCAATTGGTACCAAGGCGTATGCGGCGCTCCTGCGTCGACCCAAAGACGCCCTCGAGCTCGGCATCGACCCCGCCTTGCTGGTCGATCATCCTTTTGAGCTGGCGGTCGCCCCCATCGTCTGGCTCTCGCTCTTGGTCGCGTGTGCCGTTGCGTTGCGGTCCTTGGAGCATCTCTTGATTCGTCACACAAGTCTCCACGCGGCCAAGGTCAAGAAGGTGGCCATCTACTGCGTCGAGCTGGTCGTGACCACAACTGCTGTCTGGCTTATGCTGACCTACACCCGCGACGTGCTTCTCTTTGAACTCCCACTCGACCTGCTCGAGACGCAGCGCGTGGTGTACCTCGTCGGCTTCCTCATCAACGGCCTCTACTTTTGCGAAATGCTCTTCGACCCGACGATGCGTCCCTCGCTCGTTGCCCACCACGTCGCCTGCCTTGCGCTGTACACCCTCATGACCCTCCTCCACACCCACCACAAGTCGGTCGGCGTCATGCGCATCTCGCTCTTCAACCTCCTCCTCGGCGTCACGGAGCAGAACGTCTTTCTTGTCATGCTTCTCCGTCGCGTGGCACCCCACATCCTCACACCCGCCAACTACCAAGCCTCGGCCGTCTACTACGTTGTCTCGAGGGTTCTCTTGACCTCGCTTTGCATCTACGCGCTTGTCGACGTCGCGTCAGAGCCAGAAATGCAATCCGGCTGGTCGTCGGTGGCACTCGTTGGCTATGCTGTGCTGTTGCTTGCGCAAATTGGGACGCAGTGCGTGTCGGCGCAAGCGCAGGCGTCTCTCGGACACAAAGTGGACAAGTTGGACTGAGCCACAGGTGTGGATCCGTATTGTCAGACTGTACTGCAATTTCCATTTTACAATGTCTTTATCTTGCAATTTTACTAGTTTCGGATCGAAACTGCTCGAAACAAACACTTCTGTATTGGCTGTGGAAGTATCGTCTAGCTTGCGTTTTTTGCTTCAAAAGCACTGTAGACATAGCTGCGTGATGTCGCGGCGCTCTTTGTCTTGTTCTGACGTGTCATTCGAAACAGGAAAGTCTGAGGCTCGTTCGTGGCCGATGGTACGCCTGCACACAATGAACAATAACTCGTAACTGACCTCCGCTGCGCTGCAGTTGGCGTAGACGAGTGCTTTGTCATCGGTTGCAAATAGTACTGTTTGTGCCGGAGTTTGCAAGAAAAACCTTTGCCCACTTCCAAGTAACTCGTGGGTGTGACGTAGAAGTATCGCCGAAGAGTTGACAAATGTTCTTTTGACTTTCCTTCGACGCTCTGATGGATCGATTTGATCACTTCAACCAAATGTTGCATGGCTTCGCCGATTCTCGCTTCCCAATACACGTGTATATGCAGCACCTCACTTATGGCGCTCGGTGAAGTGCAAACTTGGATAATGCTCCCCTCGATGTTGATCGTCGTATATTTTCTGAACAACGTTGTGGTTACGCGAGAGGGAATGACTAGACTCGAAAGATTTGAGCGAGTAGCATTCGTGACGAGGAGTCATACAGCAACCTGGATCCGATCCAAAGGTACGTTTGCAATTCGTGCACTTTGTGGTCGTTTCAACATTGTTTCTCCTCGATCAACAATGTTTAAATCCTTTCGTCCCACACTACCACATGGGGGATATCTTGGGGCTGCTTCTATAGTACATCGGATCTCGTGGGAACACAAGTCGACGCGCGGCAGAAGACATGGCCTATGTAATCAATGGCAAATCATGGCAAACATGAAATTTACAACCAATGTTGACGCTTGCTGATTGGATTGAAAGGTATTTTCAGGCACCAGAGGGGTTCAAGATGATTTCGACAGCCATCTTTGGAACAATCTTATGAAAAGGTTTTGAAAGCCAACTTGAACTCCTCTGGGAACCTGAAAATACGTCTCAAACCAATATCATCATGAAATCAAACGACAAAAGGGTGGCTCCTTGCCAACTCCTAATTACAAGTACTTTCAACATGCGACACCAGGTACCAGAGAAGAATTGACAAGTAATTCATTCCAAGCAATGCATCCGTTAAACTCCCATAAAGGCCGCCATTCGCTTGGTTTCTGTGTGCGAATTATTTGGCTGAATGCCTGCGTTCTCCGAAGAATAGATTTGATATTTCTCTCGTCAGTAACATGCAAGCCATGCATTTTGTTCCCGTTCGATCCAACATTGAGGTGCTACAATACAAACTTCAACATAATGCATGCACTGATCGACGATTGGGGGAAACCAGGTAGAGGGATTGCAGGCAGAGGCACAACAGCCGACGACATGCGAGCCCGACCCAACGTTGATCATTTTCAATTCGTGCTTTCGGGTAATGGTATCCGCTCGACTACTCGTTAGCTCGACCCTATTCGCCTGCGCCGCCGCCTCGGTCCAGCAATGTGCAGTCGAAGAGAACGTCGACTACTTTGGCTCGGATATCTCGACGACAACTCGACCCACCCCCGACAACTGCTGCACCGACTGCCAGAAGACTCTACTTTGCAAAGCCTACACTTGGGCCAATGGCGTGTGCTACTTGAAGTCAAAGCAAGGGAAACCATCTCGCCTTCTTGGGGCACTCTCGGGTGTTGTATCGACGAAGTCAATGTGCTCTGCCGCGAAAGACATTGATTACTTTGGATCGGACATCGCGGAGACGGCCCAAAACGAGGCGTCCGACTGCTGCGAAGATTGTCAAGCAACTGCAGGGTGCAAGGCCTACACTTGGGCCAACGGCGTGTGCTACTTGAAGTCAAAGCAAGGGAAAGCATCCCTGCTTCTTGGGGCGGTCTCTGGGGTTGTGTCTGACGCACTCGGTCCTGTCCCCCAGCCATCGCCGACGCCCGCCCCAACCATGACTGGCACATGCTCCCCGCTTGAAGACGTTGATTTTGGAGGCAACGACATCACGACCACGTATCAAGACGATGCGACGCAATGTTGCGCGGATTGCCAAGCAACGAAAGGCTGCAAGGTCTACACGTGGGTCGACGGTGCGTGCTACTTGAAATTCAAACGGGGAGACTCGTCGCCCCTCCCTGGCGCAATCTCGGGTGTGTTGTCCAACAGCCCCCCAACACCTGTGCCCACATCTGCCCCCTCCTTCAGTGCCATCAAGATTGGCGCCAGTGGGGCCGACTGTTTGGAAGTCCCTGCTGGCCGTATGGAAAAAAGCACCCAACTGTATCGGGCTCCATGCAATGGATCGCCTGCCCAAGAGTGGTTCTGGACTTCGTCCCAGGCGCTGTTCAACCCCGCGAGCCAAAAATGTCTCGACAGCAGCCCTCGCTCGGATGCCGACAGCAATGTCTTCCTCTCCGAGTGCACAGTCGCGTGGACACAAACGTGGCAAACGAAGAACAAGTTGAACTTGGGTCACCCGACCATGACCAAATGCTTGACTGTCGACACGACGTCGGCGTGGTTGCGAGACTGCAATGTGGGAGACGACAACCAAGTCGTGGACCTTCGTCAAGTGACTCCCGTCGTGCCTTTGGCCTCATCGTTTCATGGCTCGATCCGCGTTGGCGCCAACGCGACCTTGTGTTTGGAATTCGGGGCTAACATTGTCACGGCGGCGATCTGTGACAAGACCAACGACAAACAAATGTGGCGGTGGAATGCCAACGCACAGGCGTTGACGAACACGGACACAGCACTCAACTGGCTCGTCAAGGACAGCACGATTGTCCGCAAAAACGAGCCCGAGAGCTGCTTGAGCTTTGCTCCGCCCGTCACCGCCGGCCAATCCCCCAAGTTTATCAAGTGCGACCCAAGCGCCCGAACCCAATCGTTTATGCATCCTAGTTCTACGTAATCCTTTTGATATCCTATCAAATATCATCCATGTATATTTGTGAGGATGGATTTGACACGATCGATTCGCATGCGTTAATTCTACTGTCTCTGTCAAAGCACCACTACAGTGCTCGTTCGCACATTGTGTAAAGTGTTGTGTTTGGGACAGTATTGCAACGCAAGGTCGATCGACACAACAGTAGCTAGGCTGCTTTAACCAAGTATCGAGGCGGATCCGTGATTTGCCGACGGTCACCTCACTTCGTCCACACGCAAGTGATGCATCATCGTCGCATCCTGAAAGTTACTTCGAGTTCACCGTTCTTCGCTCTTTAAGTGGAGCCACACAACACAACCTTTGCATTCCTGGGGTTCGTGTCAGGGGTGAAAATTCATCCAAGTTCGCCACTCAAACAGAGGATCAGTGACTTGCTGATAAATATACTTGATTTCAATCCACCGTTTTTGATGCAAGCTTACGATCTGAAATATCCGTTTATAGAGTTACATTATTTATACTATACGAAGTACAAAGGATTTGTATATTGAAGGTGTTTCTCGAGCTAAATGATGAACCCCAAGACATGCCAAGCCATCAGCTTTTGAGGGTGTCGATTTATACAGGACTTTATTTTGGCCAATGTATTCTACTGGATAATGAAGCTCGGCAAATCACCGATCCGTCGGCAAATCACGGATCCGCCTCGTCACGCCTTTTTATTGCAATGCCATTCCTCCCACAAAAGTCACCGCTTGTCATATCTTTGGCATTTCTCTACGGGTGACCATGCCTTTCGTGCAGAATGTTGTCCTAGTTCATAGTACCCTTCGATGTGCCATGGTAGCCTCTTCAGGCACGACCCAACATCCTTCCACCAGAAATATAATGATACTAGTATCTCTGAGTCCTCGATGCATGTCAGATGCAAAGAGTCAAATTACCGCTGTAGACGTCATGCGTCTTGGTGTTGACCTCTGCCTGGGATCCCACTCGGGAGTCATGAGGTGGCCGAGCAAAGCAGCGAGATATATTTGGCCGAGTCGCAGACGATAGCCCGGGCGTGGTCAGGGGCAAATTGCACTTGGTGAACATAAAACCGTCGACGCGGTCAATATTAGCAAAGTCGCGCCGTGACGGTGGTGAAAGCGGTGCAAAGAGTTGGTTGGGTCAAGCCCGGAGGTCGTTCCCTGTGGTTGCAAGTGATGAGGAGCTCAAAGCCTCTCATGTTGGTCTCCCTCTCCAGGTCTGATGGCCTATCAACAAGATTGGAACTTGGCATGCAAAATGAAACGGGACGTTTCCCTCGTGTTAGCATCGATTGCGCAACGGGCAGGCACGCTTGAGAATACATGTTGTATGCAGCATGACTCATCTCAACCAGGACCACATCTTTGCCAGGCGAGACGACGTCTACTCAGTTATACATCATACAACGTCTTGGATTCTTCGGCGTCGGCATTCCACATGAACGAATTGCTGCCCCACTTGACACCACGCATGGGCGGACACCCTCCATGGCGGGACATCAAGTCAATCTCTTCGTCGGGGGTTTGCACGTAAAAGAGCGATGCCATGAGCTTGGTCGGCGGCACGGCCAGTCCCGCGGTACATTCGTCCATGGCGCCGCGATGGTCAATGTCCGTCACGAGGCGGTCCGTCGAGTACGGAAACACCGTCTCGCCGCCCTCGGCCACGTCACTCAGGTAGAGAAAGAGCGTCACAAACCGGTTGGGGCGCCACGGTTTGACATAGGCGGGCAGGTCGTAGCGCAGCGTCGGCGGTGCGTCCACTTGGGTTTCCCAAGTCTGCACCACGAGCCGCACAAACGCGTCGGTGTTAATCGCATCGTGCAAGGCCTCCAAGAGGGCAGCGCCACCCTTTTTTGCATCGACGGCTGCCTTGAGTTTGGTCAGCGCGTCGGCCCCGAGCGCTGCGACGAGCTGCTCGTCCGAGACGTGTTGTAGCACGAGCGTGGCCAGTTTCAGTTGAAACGCAACGTTTAGCTTGGGGTACATGGCGCCACGGGGCCGCGCGCGCGACGGCACGACGGCCATCTCGACGGCGATTTGATTCTTCAGCCATCGAACCCAGCGGTAGAAATGCGTGATCCCGTGCACGGGGACGCGGCGGGTTGGCGTATACGGCCGCAATGTCACTTGCAGCGCCGGTGGCAGCGCTGAGAGCCATGTCTCGATGAGCGCGGGAATGTACGCCGACCCCTTCTTGGCCAAGAGCCGCGGGAGGATCGTGGTCGCATGCCCATTCTTCAACTCGGTCTGAATCCACGTCGACCACGTCTCTTCCGACCGCGCTTGGAAAAAGTTGGTGGCTGTTTGCTTCTCAACAAAGCGCGTCAAAAGTGCATGGACAAACGCCGGGTTGGTCACATCTGGGAACCACGTGTCGCCGCGGCGGAGTTTGTCTGGAACGGCATCGTCGTCTTCTTGGCCTGCCAGCACGGCGGCGGCATGGTCGGCCCACCCGGCAAAATCCTCAAACCGCAAATCGTAGTACGTGGCGGGCAGTGCGTCTGGCGTCCCGCGCGTGTCGAGGTGTTTGCGGTACAATTCGCCCGCTTCATACCGCACGAGCTGCAGTTTGCTGGCAAAACTCGCGCTCGGGAGCCGCGCCAGCGCCGCCGACTTACGCTGGAAGGCCATCGTCAGGTTCGAGCGCGGCAGCATGGCAGTGTTGCTCGTGCGTCGATCCGACGCGACGGACGCCGTCCCGCGGTTGATCCGCGAGCGTTTGAGATGCGGGGACCCCTCGGCGATGATCTGCTGCGCCTCGGCGTTCGTGAAGAACCCCGCGACGGAAAACACGAGGGGGGTCAAGCCCACGGTTTGGAGCTGGACACCGTCGGCGAGGTGGTACACGTGGCCAATTGCGATACCAGGCCAGACCCACGTTTGGAAGTCGACGAGAACGTGGGCGATGCGACCTGCATGATTCAAGTCCGCGGCACTCGCAATGGGCAGGCCGTGCTGCGTGAGGAGACGCACGCCGAGCGCGACGCGACCTTGGTCGGCGCCCAAGGCGACCGCGGCGGCAGAGGCCAGCGCATGGAGGCAGTGGTCGCTGCCTTGCCACGTCAAGTAGAGACCCTCGTTCACACCATTGCGCATGAGGAAGACGAGGCCTTGGTCAACCAACGAGGGAGAAGCAGCCATGGCGTCTGTGACGGAAGTGAGTGTGCCCCGGACGGCGTGGAAGGCGTCGTCGCAGGAGGTTGACGGCTGGAGGAAACGAATCGGATCCATGTTGACAATGTCGCTCTCGTAGTAGCTCCCTTGCGCAGACGAGACGTTCTTCGCGACGTCGACGACAGACGGAGGTTGCCACAACAGCGCCACGGTCACAGCTACGACGGCCGCCAGCGTCGCAATCCAGAGGAAAATGGATGGAGACGGGTCGCTAGATGTCAACTTATGCGGCAAGGTCTCATGGGACCCCACGCGGCTTTCTGGCTCGGCCACAGGCTCGTCCGTTGTGGCAGAAGCACTCATCCGCCGCGCCATTCTTGTCGGAGGTTGGAGTGTCACTTGGGAACGAAATGAACGTTTCAATCCATATTTAGAAAGTATTTCAAAACAATTTAAAATGTGAGTCATCATTGAAATTATCATTGTTTTCAGACCTGTTCGATGTGGTGAAACCGTTCCCAAAAGGTTTCACGTTTGTGCCATGGACCCATAAGATACGTCAACTTGGTCATGTTTTGCTCCTCCCAACCCAGCAAAGGCTTCAACGATATCTTTGTTGCCGAATGCTATCACCACAGCACATCGTCAAAGTCGTGGGGGAAAGCAACGCAAAATCGAATTTGTTGCGACCCAACTCGGTCACTCCTCCTGAGTGGCAATGAGTGAGCTCTGGGAGTGAGCTCTGGGAGTGTGGCGTCTTTCGTTTCCTCTTGACACATCTTGAAGGGGAAAAGACTGGAGGAGATTCCAATCGCATTGGTTGGCAATCGTGCCTGGCATTCATGTAACTGATATGAACCAATTTGAATCTGTGTCGACCATGAAAAGACGACAACGTCCTTGTCGAGCGCCCGTCGTCTAAGGAAGAGCCAGCTTTGGCGACGCAAACGATTGGATCTTTTGACGACTGCGTTGTGAGGATAAAAATTCGATGCCTGACGCGGGCGTGTCATGGTCGGAGTGAGTCGCACATTTAAGTCGGTCATAATAGTATTGAAATCCTGTGTGAATAATTAGGAACATGGTATACAAATGCCAAGTTGAATAGAGTTGCACTAGAGAGCAAAATATATGATGCAACACAAATATGGTCAAAATAAATCACTTGGCTGAAATGCACGAACATTTGCAGTCCCAAAATAGTATAAAAAAGTACAGGACATTATATTTCACAGTTTTTGAAGACGAACTAATTTACGTACTGAGCAAAACAACATCATAAATTTCAGACATATACTCAATTTCAGGAGGTCCATTCGACGATTTGACGACAGGCAACGTTGTGGCAGCACAGAGTGGTCAGACACCCAAGCCAGAGTGGGCCCTTGAACTCTCACCTGCGGAGACACATTTGAACGAACGCGTTCTTTGTTGCATGAGTCAGTGGGTCGACCGCGCCGACTACGTGGCCCGCTTCAAGCAGCTTGCGGGCTCCATCGGCACTGCGTCCTTGCCGCCGCTTGCTTCGCCGCCAGACGACCTCACCTCGCTCCTCCTCACAAAGTACTCGCTCTCGTGGGACGATCTTCCGCCCTTGGCCCAACGGGCACTGCTCTGGGACGCAGGTTACATCGCGGCCAAGGTTGGCTCGACCGACACGTACGTGCAAGTGCAGCTTCCCTGCACGTCCAGCAGTCGCTTCATGGCCGACATCGCCGCCAGTGCCGCGTCCTTCCCCGTCGGTGCGACCACCACGTGCCCCTCCAGCGTCGGCACGTACAGCCGCAGCAACGACGCATTGAAACTTGATGCCAAGACGACTCTCCCGGCGAAATGCGCGCTGTACACCAAAGGCCTGGCCCTGGCCACGTCGGACGCGAGCTACTATTCCCAGGATGCTCTCGCGCCCGACGTCGTGCCCGCGCCGCGTCTGCTTGTTCATGCGACGGCCGGCGGAAGCGTCGTCGTCCCTGCGATCCACACCCTTCCCTCGGACTTGGGTTCCGAACCTGCCGCAGCTGAATGCCCCACTGGACCTGCCGCAGGCGGCATGATCATCCCATGCCACTCGTTGGCGCTCGCAAAGGATCCGACGTTCTGCTTGCCGCTGACCAGCAACCTCATGGAGAAGTGGCTTGTAGACATACAAGCCACTGCCTCCAAGAACGCCACGCGGACTATGGCGCCCTTGACGACTCCAAGCCCAATGTCAAGGCCCCCAGAAACCACAGAAGCAGACGTTGCCTTGTCGACGACGTTAGGTCCCCCGCCGCGACCCCCGTCGGACATGACCGCTCCGTCAGCATCCAACACGGCGCCATCTCGAACGACACTGTACTTGGGCATTGGAGGCGGCAGCGCCGTCGCGTTGGTCCTCTTGGTCGCGCTCGCGTTTGTGTGGCGCCGCCGTCGCAACCAACATCAACTCAAGCGTGCGTTCGTGGCCACGCAATTTCCGTCCGCCACTACCCCCGCCACGACCATCGCACCCGTGTTTCCCTCGGACAACAACAGCGACATCCCGCACCACCCCTTTCACTACAAAAAGGACAAGATTCACACCGACTACGACCTCGTGCTCTCGCCTCAACGCAAAAGCCGCCTGGCGCCGCCCCGCACCGGTCCCACGTACGCGCCATCGCCCACGTATTCGATCGGGTCGGTCCAGCCCCTCGACGACGACGACGACGTCGATGTGATTATGACGACTAACGGCGACCCGCTCCGCCCCCTTGCCCCCCTCGCGCACGTCAAAGTCCCGCTCGAAGCTCTTTCGTGGGAAGTCTTGTTGGCCGAGACCCCCACGACGGAAACGTACTATGGCCAATACCACCAGTTACACGCCGTCGCGCTCAAGCTCGTCCGCGTCGAGCATGGGCAGCACCCGGACGTGATTGCCGCCGCGGTCCAAGAAATTGTCTGGCTGAGCAAGCTGGATCACCCTGGCATCGTCTCGTTCCTCGGGTTTGCTTTGGACGACGTAACGCAGAGCCCGAGCTCGCTCGTCGCTGTGACGGAATACTGCCCCCAAGGCACGCTCCCGACCTTCCTCGCCACAAATGCCCAGCTCCACTGGACCCTCAAAGGCGCGCTCGCACTCAGCATCGCGAGCGCCGTGCATTACCTCCACACACGCGGCATCGTCCATGGCAACTTGACCAGCGACAGCATTTGGATGGATTGGCCCGTGGCCAAGCTGCAGCCACTGGCAATTTCGGCCTTGGCAACCGATGAATTGCCAGATGTGGATCGACATCCTGCCACGACCGCCCCCGAAGTGCTGCAGCATGGCAGCGTCGCCTACACGGCCGCGGCCGACATTTATGCTTTGGGCTGCATCCTCAGGGATTTGGACACCCAATCGCCCGCCGACGACCGCCGCCGGTCGGCCACCAGACGATCGTCCGTGTCGAGAGACTGCCCGCAAGATATTGCGCTCCTCATTGACCACTGCCTCGAGACTGAGGCCGAGCATCGACCCACGTCACTCGAAGTCGTAGAAGCCCTCGAAGCTTACGTCCACGGCAAAGACTTCAGTTGTTTGTTATAATTTACATCGTGCGGTCCCTTGACGTTTCGCGCCGCAGACGAGCACGTGAGAGACTATTGCGGCGACTATTCGCACACTATACAATCGAATGCGATGATGTTTCTCAGAGAAAATGTTGTCTCCTCAGTGAAAGTAGGAAGAACGAAAGTCATTTGTTGTAAGTTTTTCTCATCCTAGAAAGCAGCGCGCGCGAGAAGCCAACACACATTACACGCAACTAGACTACATTATCGTTGGGTCGTATTTGGTCAGTTGTAAAGCAGGTTTTGCTCAGCGGGCCACAAGTCCCCACCGCGGGCGAAGACAAGGGCCCTCATACAAGAGGTGTCAGAAATCGTGCTAATCATCACTCAAATACGACGGCCACCACATACACACATGCACAAGTAGTTCGAGTTCCTCAGAAACAGCCAAAATTTTCCGCATTGATTTGCTCAGACGGTAATTCCAAAAATATTGGAATCATTGGAACCATACTCCTACAACAACATTCATCTTCCCTACGTCCCCGTGCCAGCATGCAGAATCGTCAACTTCAGTGCCTGCGATCCAAAAGCGAAATGAGTGAACCAGTGGAACAACATAATTTCTGTGGCCACCAATGGTTGGCAACTGCGTTTTGATTGGCTACTGTATTTATATCCAATTTGAGCCAATCAACTACACTTCTCATGCCAGGCGTTTCATAATTTATCCAATCAAATTCAAGCTGGATCCAAACCGACCAAAGTTGAAGGCCTTTGATTGGCTTAAATGTGTCCTGAATCGTTGGCGCCAGTGCCCTCCTGTCTGATTGGTTCATTCAAAGACCTTTTCATTGGCTAAAACCCTTTCAAGCTTACCAATGGGTGAGATCGCGCGCCAAATTTCTGAAAGATCGCAACAAGAATGACCGACTTCGGCGGCACGTGACGTCGCCGCCATCGGCAAGGGTCGCCGCCTCGACGGCTTTTGGGTCTGGCGGCGCATGGGCTTCACACTCCAAGACAACCCGGCCAAGATGATGTTCGTCATGGATACAGCCACGACGACCTTTGTCGGCACGATTCAAATGGCCGACCTCGTGCCGTCGCTGGACGAAGTACTCGATGAACTGGTCGCGCAGGCGGCCAAGATGACGCAAGTGGCGCAGATGATGGCCGTTGATTACGAACCCCGTGGCACCGCTGAATGAATTGGTCGGCAACGCAACGGGCATCCACTTTGGGTACTACGACCAGCCATCGCCCGAAGAAACAGACTACGCGACGGCGTATGGTGGGCCCAAGAGATAAACAACGGACCCAAGTTACAACAACCTAGCATATATAATTTTATAGCGGGAACGTCGTCCCGTACTACTCTCGTTCGGACATCCAAACGTAATGGGGCTAGAGCATGTGCTGCGCCTCGAGCCACGCCAACGTGTGTTGTAGCATGGCATCGAGGGTAGGTGTCTCGTAGCCCAACTCGATTTTGGCTTTGGCGCTGTCCACCGACAGCACCGCCGACGTTGCAAAGGCGTTCCCATATGTGATGGGCGGCTCGACGCTTGTGACGAGGTAGGCGTACCAGTCGTAGCACCAACCGAGGGTGAGAAAGAGCCATCGTGGCAGCGGCGCTCGCGTCTCGTGCTTGCCCAAGCGCGTTGCCGCGGATACAATCACATCACGAAAGGTCGCGTTGGCACCGCCCAAGAGGTAGTTGTGGCCGACGCGACCACAATCCCCCGACGCCACGTCTACAATCGTCTTGGCCACGCACGGCGCGTACGCAAACGAGCCACTGCCAGGGGGAATCCCATCGAGTTTGTTGTGCGCAATCATGATAAACATGCGCGCCCACCCCGTCTTGTCGAATGGACCGAGGAGGTGCGCGGGGTTGACGATCACGGCGTTCAATCCACATTTGATGGCCGCGCGGACATGCTGCTCGGCGGCGTATTTTGTGCGGGCGTAGTGGACGCATGAGAGATGCCCTTCCTGCGGCAGGTCTTCCGTGAAGGTGCCGTCAAGGCCATACGACGCGACCGAACTGACCAAGACAAAGCGTTTGGCGTGCTTGGTAAGTGCCGCGTCGCACACGGCCTTGGTACCTGCGACGTTGTCTTGCCACTGCATGGCGTCGTTCGGCCACCATGTGCTCAAGTTGGCCGCAGCGTGGATGACGACATCGACGCCATCGGGCATGGCCGCGGCGATCGAGACGGGGTCATCAAGATCGCCGACGACGTGCTGGACACCGCGCGCGTCCAAGGCAGCGGTGTTGGAGGATGTCCTTACAAAGGCAATGACGGTCCACTGTCCGTCCTGGAGGAGCACATCGAGGAGATTTTGACCGAGAAAGCCCGTCGCCCCCGTCAAGAAGACTCTCTTCATATTTGTATGAAATGCGTCAAAGATCCGGATGTAGTTGTTTGACAACCGGACGTGCGAACATTCACGAAACCACGTCACCAACGACGACTTATCCTCGTGCCACTAGTCGCTCCTTGAGCTCCTTCTAAGGATGAAAGTGTAGTCGCCGATGCGATTTGCGGGCATCTTTCGACGACTCGCTCGAACGCCGTTACTCCATTTCGGTACAGAAAAGTCAAAAGATCAACAGTCCTTAGATCAGGTGCTGGTCTCGGAGCCAGGCAATCGAAGGCTCGAGCATCTCGCCAAGGGATCGAGTTTTGTAGCCTAACTCGGTCTTGGCCTTGGTTCCATCGACAGTGTACTTGGTCGTGATGACATGAGCTATCGCAGCCGTAATGGGCGGTTCCACGCCAGTGACAAGGTAGGCGTACCAGTCGTACACCCACCCGAGCAGAAAGATGAGCCACGTGGGGAGGGGGGCTCGAGTCTCTTGTTTTCCGAGAATGGTGGACGCTGCCACGAGCAACTCTTGAAACGTAACGTTGGCGCCGCCCAAGAGGTAGTTGTGGCCGATGCGACCACAATCCCCCGACGCGATCTTGACGATGGCGTCGGCCACGTAAGGGCCATAGGCAAACGAGCCACTACCAGGGGGAATCCCATCGAGTTTGTTTTGGGCGATCATGATAAACATGCGCCCCCAGTTGCTCTTGTCGTGCGGCCCGACAATGTGCGCGGGATTGACGATCACGGCTTGGAGGCCATCCTTGATGGCCGCGCGGACATGCTGCTCGGCCGCGTATTTCGAACGGGCGTAATGGATCGGAGACACATGTCCGTCCTGTGGCAAGTCTTCCGTGTACGCGCCGTGGTCAAACCCATACGAGGCGATGGAACTGACAAATACAAAGCGCTTGGCGTGCTTGACGAGTGCTGCGTCACACATGGCCTTGGTTCCATTCACGTTGTCCTGCCACTGCGCCGCATCTTGTGGCCACCACATGCTCAAGTTGGCGGCGGCGTGGATGACAGCATCGACGCCTTCGGGCATGACGGCCGCGATGGAGTCCGAATCGCGAAGGTTGCCGACGACGCAGCGAACGCCGTCGCGGGATGCCAAGGTGGTGGTGTTGGAGGACGCGCGAACAAAGGCAATGACGGTCCACTGCCCGTCCTGGAGGAGGACATCGAGAATGTTTTGGCCGAGGAAGCCCGTCGCCCCCGTCAAGAAGGCTGTCTTTGGCATGTGTCCAACAGCGTCCACACGAAACCGGTTTCGCTTGAGTCACAACCGGACGATTTTCCAACTTCAACGTGCCCGAATGCTTTTTTTTGGCACACGTCACGTGACACAAGCATATGGCTGTGCACTGCTTTGAATTGGAGAATTCTATCACAAAGTGGACGCCTTTTGGGGCTGGTTCTTGTTTATATTTCTGAATTATTCTTGAAGTCTTTGACGGCGAGAGGCAGAGGTCTATGAAGGTTCCGTCGCCCACGTGACAGATCAATCACGTGTGATTATCAAGTTTGCCATGATATTAATATGAGTTGATGCTTTGGAGGTGGGTCGATCAAGGCGCCACGTGCTGAGGCGGTGCACCACCCCCGCAGAAGGCTGTCCGAACCACCAAATACACATCCAAACCGATAACATTCGTTAATTCTATTGGCTCTTCAAATAGACAACATCGATTCCATTGGTCAAAGAGGTGCATCGATTCGTCGTTTCGAGGGTGTCGCATTTCACTCAACATTCCCATGAGTTGGTTCTCCAACCGCATCGCGGTTCAACCGATCGGCCCCGCGTCGGCGACAGTACAGACTCTGAGGCGAGTGCATTTTTCGTTCGATAGGGTCTACCCCGTCGTGAGTCGCACCTTGGCCTTTCTATCGGCTTTGGCGGTGCTCTTCTGCGAAATCGTCGCGTCGAATACAAACAAACAGTTTCTCATGGGCACGACAACCAAAGTCGCATTCAACAGCAACTACAACAGCTACCTCATGCCATCCTTCCTCGCATCCATCGTGTCCAAGCCAAGCGCGATCCAGCGCATGCTGACCACCCTGTCCATCAACACCACCACGCCGTTCGTGGCCTATCTCGACACTACGACTTCCGGGCCAAGTGCTCTGCAACCCAATTCGTGCAATCCGCCGACGCTCAACACAGACTACCTCTACGACATCTCGTACGTCCAGCCACTCTTGCGGCACGCGTTGGCCCATGTGCATGGCCTTGGCTGGATCGACAATGCCTTTGTGCTCGTCGACTGCAGCTTTAAGGGGCGCGCGCTGGGAGATACGACGATCACCAAGTTTTATCTCGTTGACAAGACGCTGACCAACTTTTCCACGTTTGTAACCCAGACGCTGAGCATCCGCCGACCTGCCAAGGGCCTCTTGACCTCTGGTGGTGTGGCCATGCTCTCGACCACACCCATCGCATCGATGGACGTGGACCCGATGACAGGCTTTGTTACGTCCAACGCATCGGCGACATACGACATCACCATTGGCTTTACGTTCCCATTCGACTGGCAGCCCTTTGAACGCATAGCGCTGGATGCCGTGGTGCCCCCCACAGGGCAGTGGGATGCAACGGTCGTCGGCACCGGCGAGCGGTTTTCGTTGGCGGGAACGACTGGCATCTACCGCGGATCCCCCACTGTTCAGGCGGGCTTTGACTATTATTATTGGGCCTTGCCAGACAATCCGATCGCATTTGTCGCGGCCATCGAGTACACAAATGTAAACGTCCGCAAGGATGTCTTCGGGTGGGTTCGATGCTTCCTGGGTCTCGGTATTGGTTTCAACATTGCCATCAACACGCTTGCCTCGCTCGTCGTTGCCGTCAACATGTGGCGCGACTTGCGCGTGGTGTGGGTTCCCGATGTCTACCCCGCCATGCAACGCCGCGCGCTGCTCCGCGCCGTTCTCCTCGTCCTCGAATGTGTTGGGAACGACTGGTGGTATCCGTATCTCTATGCTTTGGGCCAGGGTGGCTACCGCCTCCAATTTGGCGGAACCCTCATTTTCCACGAGCTCCCACGAGTCGATGGGCTCTTGCTCTGCCTTGCCGTTTCGTTCGCTGCCGCCTGGCTCTTCCAGCTCCGTCTCAAACTCTTCATCGTCGTGGCTATATACTTTCTCTGCTTTTCGCTCCGGATGTGGATTGTCAACAAGTTTGGCGTGTGTACGACCCGCGCCAATGAAATTGTTCTTGATGCTTTCCTCGCCAACGTGCTCCCTGGCAACGGCGGCATGGATCTCTGGACGTTCCACGAAGATTACGTAGTCCACTTTGACTTGATTGCGAACGAACTCACGTGGCTATGGGTGGCCATGGGACTCAGCCTCGTCTACGCCACGTGTCTTAAACTTGTGTTTGTCTGGTCCAAGTGGACAACGACAACAACCCGACGACACGACCTGACGACGCCTTTGAAATCCAAACGTGTCACACCATGGCGCCACGTCATCGTGCCCGAAACCATCGTAACCAAGGCGCGTCACGCGTCGTCAGACCAGACGCGGTCGTTCCTGTACGATCCGTTGACTGCGACGGACGACGAGGATACCCAGATCGAACGGAGTGCGGGGCGAACCCTCCACAACATGATTGGATTTGTAGCGTCCACGGAAGATTACGCAATCATGGACGGCACACAACGTATGGTCATGACGCCGTCGGGGGTGTGGCTACTTGGCTTTGTAATTGTGAACCGTCGACTCGTGGTGTCCATCAACGACTACTTTCCACTCGTACTCAATACGTTGACTCAGATGGCTCTTTTCCGTATCTATGGCTTTGACTTGAAAGACAACGTCGTGGCCACCCACAAACACAAGATCGCCCCACATGAGGTCCAACGATCCGAACTGATCCGCCTCTCGCTTCAGAATTTGGCTTGACCAAGGAGGCGACGACCCGTGTTGTCATGATAGCACACACTCCCAAGATTCAAAGTCGCACACGCTGCAACACTGCATCGCGGTCGGTCATAGATTAACACAGTTTTTGGAACTGGTGGGGCAATCAGGTCATGCGAGCAGTCACTTGACCACAAAGTCGCTCGGTACATGAACTCATTTAAGATATTGCATTGGAGAAGGTCCTTCAAACGAAGTGACGAAGGATGGTACGCACACGTTCAGCCTGGCAAATCGGTCGGGGCGCGTCTCTAGTTTTCCAAGCAGCGCCGCCACTGCCGCGAGAATTTCCTGGAAGCTCACGTTGACGCCCCCAAGATGGGAATTGTGGCGACCACAAGCTGCACGACCCATGTCAAGACAAAATCCATGTAATCCATCCACGTTGGTGCTCCAGCTTAGTGCTACAACAAAAAGAATATGTTCGCGACATCATCTTAGCTGTTGGCAGTGTCAACGATGTGTCTGTGATATGCAAAGGCGTATACTTTGTGGTTAAATATTGAGTGTGTACTAGAATCAATTGAGGAAACAACGTTGCAACGCTCTCCATTACTACAAAGTCCATATATCGAATTTATGCACAACCGTACGCAAGCGTGGCCTACAACGCGGACGAGGCGCATGGGTAATGCTGCAAGAAGCGCTGGAGCCACCCTTTGGGCAGCGTTACCTTGCCATTGGCATAGCGTTTGATGTCCACACAGCACTTGGGCGATCCCTGAACGCCAAAACTATGGCAAAATTGATCCGTGTAGTCAAACACGCCGCCTAAACATTCGTTTGTGTACACGCAGCGCGCCAAACTGATCTTCTCGACGATGTTTTGCTCTGGGATACGGTTTCGCTTGAAAAATTGGTTCAAACCATTCTGGAATCGCTGCTGTTTGAGCGCTGCCACATCGTCAGCACCTACACAAAGCCAAATGGAACTCAATTCGCGATACAAAAACTTTACTCGCTTGTCCATCAAGTTGAAGCTCACTGGGTTGTTGATAGCATCTCTGCACTGGTCGTTGAGCCGCCCCAAGCCATAGGACTTGGAGCCAAAATCGTAACTGTACTTGTTTGTACCGACGTTGGTGTCGTAAAAGTCCTTGTACGAGTACAGGATAGTGCTGTGATCGAGGCAAAATATGGACGCAGCAAACTGTCCGTGTCTAACACGTCGACGTAGCGACTGAACGTCTTGTCGTTGACCATCACTCGCATGAGCACGTCGTTCGTTGGCTCCCAGTCGACAACCGTGTAGTTGACTTGTGCTCCAGAGGTGTTTGTCGAAATGATTTTCAGCAGCCCTTCGCGGGGTTGGTGGGAGTGCTAAAAGCATTGCGCCAGTCGGCGGGATCGGGCCACTGAAGGCGATTCGCTGGTGTGTCGGTATTTGCACCCTTGACCACGCACTGGTCGTAAATTGAATGCAATGCATCGACAGTAGCCTAGTCAGTATGAATGCACAAGTTTGGACAACAAATATCGTACGTGATGGATGTATAAGAAGGGATCCCCTGGGGATGCAAAGATGCCCATGAGGGAATCCATGGCGGCGTGGATGCCGTTGTGGTCGTTGTATTGAACGCCTTGCGTAACATTTGTAAACGAATCCGAGCTTGCTTGCGACGAGAAGATTCGGCCAAAGAGAAGCGGGCTGCCAGGGACAAGCGCTTTGGTCATATCGTTGCGGGGGATGCACCTGTGAGTATTTCAGTCCAAAGCACTTGACATGGAGTCGTACTTGTAGCAAGTTTTCTGGTCAAAACTTTGTTGGCTTTGGCAAAAGGCGCTCGTCGAATTGTTGCCAGTGCTTCGGTAGCAACTCTTACCTGGGAACCACGTTTTCTGGTCCATGGTGTAGTTAGTACCAACCAGACCATCCAGTACACGTTGCATATGGGCCAAGGAAATTGGTACTCAATTGGACGTCTTGATCGCGCCAAGATCCAGAGGCAAAGTGTTGCAATCGCTGATGTATTTGCATGTCCTGCCTTGGTAATTGGCATTCAATTTTCCAAAAGTCCCAATACGGCAATGTAATGCTCTTGTAGTCGTCCCCGAGCGAGCGTAGCATGTTTCATAGGCAACGAGAAAGCGGCGGTGCCAGTAGAAAAAGAGACAGTCGTGGGCTTCGTGTTCCGACTCTGGGGTCATGTGCGACAAACTTGTAATGGAGACCACGTGCCATGGTTACAACACATGAGTGACAGCCGATGCATAAGTATACCCAAGGGAAATGTATTCGTCTTAAAAAAGACTGTCAAAGAATGTGCAATGAGGCAGGTGGGTTTCAGGGGGTTGAGATTTTTGGGGTGTTGGAGGTAGGAGGGCTTGATTGTTTGAATTTTAGTTTTCTCCTGCCCATAAGTCATTCCCCCTTACTTGTAGGCGATACTACTACTTCGTAGTATTACAATGTACCTATATGTTTTTTCTCTTGTTTTACCCTAAAACTTGAGGTAGCTTGTGAATTTCTACAAACTCAGACTCGATTACATATTTGTGCCAGTGCGAAAATTGCAGCCTTCAACCAAGTCCGTTTCCAGTCCAGAGCTTTGAATCCATCCAATCAACTCACATAATGAAGCAAAGGATTTCAACATTGTGGCAGGTCTTGTCCTCTGAAGGCGACCTACAGTACCCATACATATACCTCTTATTCGAGGAACAAACTCTATGATTCGTTGTCTCGTTAGATTTTCTCAAGCACAAGATGATAACCGCACAGGACATCCACAGTTGTGGCAATCCAGAACCACAACCCCAAAGACACTGATTTTGCCTTGCGCATTCGGTGGTCATGTAAGCGTACAAGGGTGATGCTGGCGACGGCCGATGTAAAGCTTACCTGAGGTGACGTGGACCTTTGGGCATTTCAAACGAGAAGGCAGCAATGCATTTACTCTTATTATGCCGTTGATTTGGACGGCCACACGTGCAAAAGTCATTTCCACAAGGATGTGGTCACGGCGATTTGTGTGTGAAGTGAAAAGCATGCGCTGAAACCTATTCTATCTTTCCGAAGTACAGAATTTTAAACGATGTGCTATGACAGACTAAAATGAGTTAGACCAAATTCATGCAAGTGCTTGAGAGGAGTGGCACTATGTCTGAGTGCTTCAGACAATCTGGCGACAAATTTCTCCTTTCGCACATGCTCAGTTACAATTCATAGCCACGGATTGACACTCGCAGTTAGATCATTGCATTCGTCAGCTCCTCTGCATCTCCTTCTCAACGCATGAACAACACAGGCGAGAAGCAACAGGAGCAGCATACTTGTATATTCCACGCACAGAGTTTCTCAACAACGACCCTTACAAATACTTGTTGGTCTTGAGCCAGGCCAGAATTGGCGGCAGCATTTCTTCGATTGTCATTGTCTTGTACCCGAGCTCGGTCTTGGCCTTCGTGCTGTCGCAGTACTTCTCGCCCGTGACCAAGAGCGCGCCTTCGTAGGTGAGCTTTGGCTCGGTTCCAGTCACGAGGTACGCGTACCAGTCGTAGAACCAGCCAAGTGTCAAGAGCAGCCATGCCGGTAGTGGCTTTCGCGTCTCCTTGACTCCGATCAAGTCCGCCGCGGAGATGAGCAGAGTGTGGAAACTCGCATTCGCACCACCGAGAAAGTAGTTGTGGCCGACGCGACCTCGTTCTCCCGAGGCAGCAACAACGATGGCCTCGGCCACACAAGGACCGTAGGCAAAAGATCCCGCGCCTGGCGGGATCCCATCGAGCTTGCCTTGGGAGAGCATGATGAAGAGGCGCGACCACGAAACCTTGTCATAAGGGCCAATGATGTGTGCGGGGTTGACGATGATCGCTTGAAGGCCATCACGGATCGCCGCGCGGACGCATTGTTCAGCCGCGTATTTCGTTTGCGCGTAGTTTACGGGCGAGACATTGCCAAGCTGTTCGCTGTCTTCCGTGATCACACCAGGCGCATTTCCGAACGATGCCGTGGAGCTGACAAAGACGAAGCGCTTGGCATGCTTGGCAAGGGCGGCGTCGCACATGGCCTTGGTGGCCGTCACGTTGTCTTCCCACTGCTCGGCGTGCTGAGGCGCGTAGAGAGTTAGGTTGGCTGCTGCGTGGATGACTGCGTCGACGCCTTCGGGCATGACGGCCGCGATGGAGGCCGAGTCGCGAAGGTTGCCAACGACGCATTGGACACCCACACGAGATGCCAATGCGATGGTGTTGGAGGACGCACGTACAAAGGCAATGACGGTCCACTCGCCGTCCTTGAGAAGGACATCGACGATGTGCTGTCCGAGGAAGCCCGTGGCACCCGTGACGAAGGCTGTTTTGGGCATGATTCAAATCGAATTGTGACGAAGGTTGATGAATTGCAAAGGTTTTGGAATTTTACCCTTCATAATTTGTACTCCCTCTGTTTTGTTGAGTGTCCAACTTCAACATTTCAGGCTTTCCATGATGAGTGTCCGCTTTAACACATTGTCGGAAATATCGGTTATATTAAAAAATATCCGAATATTTCCAAAATAGATTCAAAAATATATTTTGTCTCATACTACTAATAGTACGTAGTTCTAGTATTAGAGGGAGTATTTTATAAAAAGTAAACTCCCTCGAGTTAGAAAAATTACAAAAATATAACTCTATCCATATTAGATGCGCACATTCATCTTGCAGGAAAAAATATTAAATGTGAAAATGACTATATCATGCTCAATGAGGTTCAGAATTCCTCAATTTGAGATCTTTCGTGAATGAATCCCGCAGCGCGTGCCTCCCTCGTCCTTGTGGCCATTGCAGGCCTCTTCTTCGCGACGCTCAGCATGCTTTGCTATGCGTCCACGTCAGCATCCGCACAACGCTCAGTCTGGCGAGCCTCGTCATCTTTGAACGTTCTCGCGCCGCGCGACGGTCTCCCCAACTTTGTCTTTGTCGGCGACTCCATCACGGAACTGGCGGTCCACCCCGAATTGAACGGGTTCCAAAATCTCTTTCAGGGGTTGTATGTGCGCCGAGCTGACATGATCAACCGCGGGAATGGTGGCTGGACCTCTCGGTACGCATTCCCTCATGCCAGACAGTATTTTGACACTCTGCCGCAGGCAATGGCTCGCGGCTCTGCCCACATTGCTCGCCGAACGAAGCGCCAAGCCACCACTCCTCACTCTCCTCTTCCTCGGCGCCAACGACGCATGCTTCGAAGGGTGCTCCCAATTTGTCCCCCTCGACGAATATGTGTCCAACTTGGCCACGATGGTGAAAGCTGTTAGGCAAACGTTCAACAGCCGCGTCTTGCTCGTGACGCCGCCGCCCGTCGACGACAAGTCCAAATGGAACCAAACGCGAAGCAACGCCAACACGGGCAAGTACGCAGCGGCAGTCGTGGCACTAGGGCGATCGCTCCAAGTGCCGTCGGTGGATCTCTGGACGGCGCTCCAGCCCAACATTTCGACTATCTTCTTTGACGGACTGCATCCGAATGTTGTTGGCAACGCCGCCTTGTTCAACCTCATGCGCGCGCGCATCGCCGAAGCGCTGCCAGATTTGACGCCCGAGGCACTGCCTGTCATCTATCACTTTGGAGACGACCCAGCATACATCGACATCACATTAGACCTACTTGACCAAGCCAATTTTGCTGCTTCGATGAATTTATCGCAAGTGGCTCTGTCGGCCCAATTTTGACGATTTTTAAAGAATAAATTTCGTATATTGCCATATTTGGACTTCGCCGAGCTTCGAAGCATGTTGCTGGCACAGCGAGTCGGGCGGCGAGTCTTGCTGTCTGCAAGGATTGATCTTCGCTGCCCACCGCCCCCTATGGTGCTTCGCGGCATGACAACCGATGCGTCCGAGAAGCTCGTGCGCGTGTGGTGGGACTCGCAGTGTCCGCTCTGCACAAAGGAAATCTCACTCATGAAGAGCCTCGACTCCCGCCGCGCCATTGACTTTGTCGACCTCCACAACCCACACGAAAATCCCATCGGCACGTGTCCATTGCGCATCGAAGACGCGTTGGCGAGATTCCACGCCCAAGACGTCGCGACAACAAAGGTCGTCAGCGGCGCCGCAGCGTTTGCACTCATGTGGACCGTGTTGCCGCGGCCGTTTCGATGGGTCGGGGCACATGCCCAGAAGAACCCTGCCTTCTTGGCGTTCCTCGAGGACGCGTACGTTTTGTTTCTCACGCGGTATCGTCCGTCGTTCCAGCGCATCGCGCGTCGTCTCTCGTGATGTTCGTCGCCACACATCCAACATTCAACATCATCCAACTATATTCTTCTCCATGAAACATTAAGCACGGGAGTTGCTCTTCTTAGCCACCAAAGCCCCATGCTTGGGACCCTTCGTCGGCATCGGCGTTCCACGTGAACGAATTGGCGCCAACTATTAATAGTGATAAGTGTCCCATGAATATGTGTCATATGATTCAGCAAGACATAACTTACATTTGACGCCCTTGGCCGGGGGACAGCCCCCATGTAAGCTTTTGGGCTCCAACTGGTTGTCCCACGTCTGTCCGTAAAAGAGCGACATGTGCAACTTGAGCGGCGGGACCGCCAGTCCTTCCGAGCATTCATCCATGCCGTCGCGCTTGATGTCCGTGACGAGACGCTCCTTCGAGTGCGGGAAGACCGTCTCGCCGCCTTCGTCGACATCGTTCAAGTAGAGGAAGAGCGTCACGTAGCGATTCGGCTCAAAGTGCTGGACTTGCTTTGGCGGTGTGTACGAGAAGAGCTTTATGCCTGCACGCTTGGTCCATGCGGCCACGGCGGCATGGAAGACGGGCGTAAACTGGCGCGCGCCGTCGAGGATCACGTCCTCGGCTTGCTTGTTGTCCACGAGCCACGTGGCCATCTCTGCGCCCCACATGGCCGTGAGCTGGGCGACCGTATAGTCCTCCAAGATGAACGCCGCCAACTATATCGTCATTCGTCACAACAAATCATTCGCAAAGTCAAACCTTGGTTTGAAAGGTCGTGCGAAACGTGGGGTAGTCGGGGCCGGTGGGGCGAACGTGGTCGGGGGCTTGATCGCCGAGGTCTTCGATGCGTTCCTTGACCCATCGGATCCATCGAAAGTAGTGCGTCACACCACTCACGGCGGGTTTGGGGGTTCTATCATCATATTGTATCACAACCAGACACAAAAAGTTGTGCAAGACGTACGTGTAATGGAGCGCGGGGAGATCGCCGGCTTTCTTTTCCCATGCGGCAATCATGTAGGGCAGCATGTATCCTTTGGATTCGAGCAAAATTTCAACGATGCCATGGGCCTTGCTCTCGACGTTCTCCTTGATCCAACTGCCCCACTCCAAGTCTGCCTTCTCTTGAAAGAAATTCGACCGTTCGCAGTCGTCCAAAAACGCAGCGAGCCAGTTTAGTTGCCAGTCGATCACGTCCGCGGGGTTGGGAAAGAGCTTGCCGCCTGGCCAAAACGCTTCGGGGAGCGTCGATTTGTCCTCCAAGCTTGAGATTACATCGGCGGCCCACGCTGCCCACGTCGCATAGTCACCCAGCGCGGCGTTTTTCTTGCCCAAAAAGTCCTTCGACTCAAAGTAGTCTTCGTGTTTGCGGAAAAACTGGCCGGCTTCGTACCGAACCAACTGCATGCGCTCGACAAAGGACGGACTCGGGAGGCGCGCGAGGCGCGCGGACCGCCGGCGAAAGTCGCGCGTGAAGAGCGTGTCCTCCAAGAACGCCGTGTGAGACGTCCGATCGGCATGGTATCCGTCGACGGCGTCGGTGCTGTCGACAGGTGACCGCGAGAGCTTGTCCGAACCGTGCTGGATGATCGCGTTCGCTTCGTCGAGCGTGAAAAAGTGTTCGCAGTCAAACACGAGCGGCGAGAGCGAGACAGTCGTCATCTTGACACCCTCGACCACGCGCGTGTAGCCGACGCGGATGCCGGGCCAGACCCAGATGTGAAAATCAATCAAAATGTACGCCAGCCGCTCGCGATCGAGCTGGGCGGGCGTTACAATGGGCTCGCCCATGCTGTCGTAGAGACGCAGGCCGTTGGGAAAGTAGTCAGCATCGGCTCCAAGCGCGGCCGCGGCGGTCGCTGCCAACTTGTGCAGACAGCCGGCGGACGGCGACCATTCGACCAGCACGCCGTGGTCGTGGGCGTTGAGCATGAGCAGCACGTGGTTGGTGGCGCGCAGCGTGTCGGCGTGGCCCATCGCTTCTTCGACGTGGACGTTTTCGCGCACGATCGTGGGCGCGGTGACGCAGGTGGAGTCGGGCGAGAGAAGCTTCCGCGTCGTGATGTGGACAATGTCGCTCGCGTATTTGTTGCCGGGGTAGTCAAAGACCCCTGGGGCAAACCCCGACGTAGTCGAGGATGACGATGATTGGTTCGTGGCTACGAGAAGCGAGCGCGGCGACGGGAAGAGACGGACGCCTTCGAATTTGATCTTGTAGACGCCGACGGCGATCGCGGCCAGAATCGGGAACAGCACCATGCGGAGACTAAAGGTTGTTTGCACCTTCTTGGACAACGCGTTGCGCGCTTGGAGTTTGCGCGAGATCTTGATGGGCGCTTCCGCTTCGGGCTGCGACGGCGCACTGTCGTCTTCGTCGTCGGTCGCATCGTCGGCATCTATTTCCTTTTCGGACGCCGTCGCCTTGTCTCCCTCTTTCGACGGCGCAGCATCGGTGCCCTTCATCAACTTGCCGTCTTGTGCTTTCGCCTTGGCCGCAACGGCCTTCTCGTCCGCAGCGCTCATGGCTGCGCGACTCAGAAACTGAACCTTCCGCTGCATCTGCGTTCTTGTCGTCCCGAGAGCAGCTCACGTCGTTCGTTGCCCTGCGTTTCTTTGATCGCGTAAAAATATGCAATCTTTTCAGCCAATCCGATTCCTGCACCCTGGCGTAGATTGAATTGGAGGATTACCATTGGCTGATAATGAAACGTTCGGACCAAAAGGAACTTCCGGATGCATTATCCGGGTTCCTGAACCCCAAAATAGACCCACTCGGCCCCTTGCCACAAATGGCGACGCTGTTGCTGCGATCCTGCTGACCTTCCATCATGGACATCTCCATTGCACCTCCATGGGGATTTAGACCCCATGCAGCAAGGAATCGTTCTTTTGTGGTCAAAGAGGATGGCGAGTGCAAGATTTCTAAAGCAGCCACAGGAGGTGAAGCCATATCATTGGATGTTGGGAGGTAGTTGCCACGTAGTGTCGAGCCACTTGACCGTCCCCAATAATATGGGCTCCCTCTTGAGTATTCTTATCTTGGGGTGCTGCCACTTGCTGCATTCAAGGTGGGGGGCTGGGAAAGTGAGATTACATCCTGGGGATATCCCTGCTTTGACATGATCCGGATACAATGGACCAATCAGCGACGAGGCAGGCGTCAAAAATACTTGCCAGCCCCTGATTGGCTCAATGTCTCGGAGGACAGTTCCGCCACAACGCAACTTGCGCGCAAGAGTGAACGATGGCTGTGGAGAAGACTGCCAAGGGAAAGAAGATCCTCAAGGACGATCAACCCGAGTCGGAGGAGAAGTCGCCGCCGCCTTCGTCCAATGCCGTCAAGAAACCCAAGAAACCCCAGTCCTCGTCCCTCTGGATTGTTCTCCTTGTTGGGCTCGCTGCGATCGGCGCCGGTGCCGCGTATGGCGCGACCAAGTACACTGTCGAGGACCTCCCCGCTAGCGTGCGCTCCCTCCTCGGGGTGAACGAATCATCTGTCCCCGCGCATCTCTTCCGCGACGTCGGCGACAAGTACCAAAGTGAGATCGTCAAGATCAACACACGCAAACTCCTCTCGCCCGATGCTTCGTGCGCCGCGCCCCAAGTCCTGAGCGAGGCCAAGGAGCACGTCGAGACGGCGCTCGGCCACGTTGCCGATCTCCGCGCCGCCGACAAGGTCTTCTTGGCGCTCAACGGTCGCGACGACGGTGTGTATGTCCACTGGACCAAGGCCACGGGCTGCCTTCATGCGCTGGCAGCGACCGCGGCGGCCGCGCTCGGCGCCGACCCCGATTACTTTCCCAATGGCCTTCGTCTCTACGACAGCATGGGCGAGCCCATCGTGACGGCCGACCAACTGGACGCCGCGCGCATCGCGTACATCTTGATCGACTTTCAAGTGTGGGTCTGGCCCGGCATCCGCGTCGGCTACACGCGCGTGGTCGAGAATGTCAAGATGACGACCATCTCGCTCTCGCCGCTCGTGTTTGACACCGAGGGCTTCTTCACGCTCGACGAAGCGAATGCGATCATCCAGCATGGCATGGACAAGTTGACGCGGTCGCCCGTCGACAGCCCCGAGGCACAAGACGGATACCACTCGGACCGGACGTCGCACACGGCGTTCTTGTCGGACACGCAGTTCACGCGCAACTTTCGCGTGCGCACGGCCAACTTGGCGCGTCTCCCAAGTCCGTCCTTTGTCGAACGCATGCAGTTGGTGCGCTACGAAGCCGGCCAGTTCTTCCGCAAGCACGAAGACTACTTTAGCTCCAAGTCGTTTCTTGGCAAGAAGGAAATTGCCGTCGGCCAGTTCAAAGCGTGGTCCAACTGGGCGGCGGCTGCGATTGTTGAGTTGGACGATCCCTCGCAACTCCCGCCCGCGTTCCACCCTGAGACGGGCGCGGCCTTCCCCAAGGCCGACGACACGCACATGTGGCAAGTGAGCGTCCTCGAATTCTTCCTCGAAGATCACCTTGAGACGGCGTACTTTGCCGACCACGCTGACCAAGCATGGGCCGATTGGCTCAAGGAAAACGTCGAGAACAAGGCCACGGGCATCGTGGACACGTTGCTGCAGTCCAAGGCGTACATGCTGCCCGATATCATTGCGTCGTGGGAGAAACGGGTGGTCGAGATTGCCCCGTCGTTGCATTACACGTACGTGAGAACGTTCCTCGCGTGTTCCAAACTCGTTCATGTAGCCTGCCCAAGGAACCACCGAGCGCCGTGTCGCACTACTTTCGCTGGCTCCGATGGGCCAAGGAGCGCGTTGACGATTTGGGAACCCAAGCACCCGTCCACGTTCGCACCGACGGCAAGGACTACCCGTCGTACAAGATGGCGTTCCAAAACCGAGTACGTCACATACGCGACAAAAGAGGGTCTTATTGTGTCACTAGTTGGTGCTCTACATCCTCAAGGACCACGCCCCCGAGCAATTGGTCGCGGTAGTGGGTCAAGAATGGGCCGACTGGCTTGAAACCAACAAGGATGCGCTGGACGTCCTCCTCGATGCGATGAAGACGAACCCGATCTTCTTTGACTTAGCCGTCGCGGCATGGACCAAGCGCGCTGGCCCAGGTCTTTTTGACTACGACAAGCCAGCGTATCTGCAGCACTTTGAACCGAATCGCTACGTGACGCTCTTCCTCTACTTGAACGATGTCGACGAAGGCGGCGAGACGGTCTTCCCGCACTCGAAGGAGCGGCTCGTCACGGACATTGCGCGGGAAGGCATGGATGAATGCTCGGAAGGACTGGCGGTCCCGCCGCTTAAGCTCCATGCGTCGCTCTTCTATGCTCAGACACCCGAGAACCTCTTGGACCCGCTCAGTTTGCACGGTGGGTGCCCGCCCGCCCAAGGCGTCAAATGTAAGTCATGTCTCCAAGTCTCCGCTTGATGATGATGGGTGGTTGTAGTTGGCGCCAATTCGTTCACGTGGAATGCCGATGCCGACGAAGGCTCGGCCTGCTGGGGCTTTTAGATGACCTATAATGTACGATTGCATGTCTTCGCAGCCTCTCTCCTGCATGTTCCAACAAGCAGAACGAAATCCAGGATTTTGACATTGCGTGTCCTGATTGGCTAAAATAGAGAGAATAATTTTGATTGGGGGACTCCTGACCCTGTGTCGAGATCCTGGATTTGCGATCTTTCTCTCATCATGGCAGCACCTCGAACCGATCGACGAAATATGCAAGCCGAGGAGCAGCCCGTTGCTGTAGAGCCCGAGTCCGACGACAGCATCGACAAGAAGCCCCAGGCGATAAACTCGTGCAAGAAGGATGGCGGATACTTTAGCGTCCCCCTCGTCCTCCTCGCGATTGGCGTCGCGTTCGTGGCAGGAATGGCCAACGTCATCCCCCACACGACAAGCGCGCCAGATCGCTTCGCTTTTCTCGAAAACAAATACGACAGCGACCTCGTGCGATTAGTTCCTCGCCGCGTCCTCGCCCCCGACGTTTCCTGCACCACGCCCCCGTTCATTGTCCGTCTCCATGTCCACGTCGACGAAGCAAATGCAGACACCCTTCGCGCCAACAACCACGTGTTGTTGCTTCTCAACGGCCGCAACGAAGGCGCTCTTCTCGACTGGCCCGCCGGTTGCCTGCATGCCCTTGCGGAAACCGCGGCGACGGCCCTCGGCGCAGACCCCGATTTCTTTCCCAATGGCCTCCGGCTCTACAACAGCGACGGCGGCGCCATCGCGACCGCCGACGAGCTCGACATCGAACGACTCGCGTACATTCTGATGGATTTTCAAATGTGGGTCTGGCCCGGCATCCGCGTCGGGTACACGCGCGTCTTGGCAGACAGCGGTATGACCATGACGACGATGTCGCTCTCGCCACTCGTGTATGACGTCGAGGGGTTCTTCACGTCGGACGAAGCCGATGCGTTCATCAGCCAAGGTCTCGCCACCATCAATCGATCCATGGTCGCGGGGAACGGGAAGCTTTATGCTGTCGACGACGGTATGCGCACGAGCGACACGGCGTACTTTGCCGACAGCCTCTTCACGCGCGAGTTCCGCGCGCGGGCGACGGCTGTGTCGCGGCTCCCGAGTCCGGCCTTTGCCGAACGACCTCAATTGATCCGGTATGCACCAGGCCAGTACTTTCGCAAGCACGCAGACTACCAGGTCGTCAACCTGTTTCGCGAATCAACGCCATGGGACACATCCAAGACGCAGTTCAAGGCATGGTGTATCTTTGCCGCGGACGTCTTGACCACCAAATTGACCGACTCTGTCTTCCCCATCGAGATCCTACCTGGCGGACCACTCTTCCCCAACGTGTCTGACACACTGACGTGGCAGCAGAACTTGTTGCGTTTGGCCGTGACCAAGGAACCGACGTTCTTTACAGAACGCGGCCTTCACGATTGGGACGACTGGGTCACCGAGAGTCTCAAGGAACCGCGCGCCGCCAACCTCATGGATGCGATCAACCATGCCGTCGGCCACATCCTTCCCGCGCTCATCCGCGTCTGGGAAGTCCATGCCGCGGGGGACCACCCTGCCCTCCGCTACGTGTATGTCGCATGCGACTCTTGCGTGACGATCCTGATGTGTTTGTTGTAGGGTCCCCAAACCACCCGTGAGTGGCTCGGCCCACTACTTTCGCTGGATTCGATGGGCCAAAGACCGTGTCGCAAGCCTTGGGGATCAAGTCCCACCTGCATTTCGCCCCAATGGTAGTGACTACCCGTCGCTCCTTCGGCCGTTCCAAAACAAGGTATGTCATGATTGCATCCGTTCATGACCGTGTCCTAGCTGGTCAAGTATGTCTTGGCAGACTACGACAAGGTCGAGTTGGATGCCAAACTCACGCCAACGTTGGCGGATTGGCTCGTGGCAAACCAGGATTTGGATGACGTAATCGTCGATTGCGCCCGCGACCACGTCGTGCTATTCCAAGTGGCCATGGAAGCGTGGACCAACCGAGCCGGCGCGGGCCTTTTTGCCTACGACATGCCACAGCACATGCAACAAACCGAGCCAAATCGCCATCTGACGCTCTTCCTCTACCTCAACGATGTGGCCGAGGGTGGCGAGACTGTCTTTACGAAATCCAAGGAACGATTGATTCAAACTGACACCATCCACCGCGGCGCCGGCATGGACGAATGTTCCGACGGATTGATCATCCCGCCGCGAAAGCTTCATGCGCTGCTCTTCTATTCCATGGACGGAGACAACCTAGCCGACCGCATGAGCACTCACGCGGGCTGTCCCCCTCGCAGTGGCATCAAATGTACAGCCCATCGTTGCCACCCATCGACTAATTTGTGTGTTGTAGATGCCGTCAATATGTTTACGTGGAACTTTGATGCCGACGAAGGGGCGAGCGCGTTGGGATATTAGCTGGCCAAGCCGCATCATGTTGGAGTTGCGTGTCCACGTCATAACCCTGCTAAATGCATGTATCCGAATAAACCTTCGGACAACAAATAAAATAGATCGGGAGAAAGTCAAATACAGCGATGTGATTGGTGGATAATTCAACCCCGCAGCATGTGATTGGACGAAAGGTGAATCAGACATCATATTTATGTGCGAACGCCACCTTGTCCAGGGGTCCATTTTGAATTTCCGTCATGGCAGCGGCGCGCGCGGTCTCGAAGAAGGAACCGACGGCGGCCGCCGCGGAGCCAGAGTCGATTGAAAGCATCGACACGAAGGAAATTAAGACCCCGTCCAAGAAGCAGGGCAGCGGCAATGGCGGGCTCTTCAGTGTCCCGCTCATCCTGCTCGCGATCGCCGCCGCGTTCTTTGCCGGCACGCAGAACGTCGCGCATGCCCCGTTGTCGCGTCATCTCGCCAACTCGACGTCGCATCTCTTGCCCGACTCGACAATCGAACTGGCGGGCCCATCGGCGGACCCGGCAACGATCTCGAACCTTTTTGCCTTCCCCGGCAACAAGTACGCGAGCGAGGTTGTTCATGTTGTCCCGCGACGCGTCCTCACCCCCGACGCCGCATGCACGGCCGCGCCTATCGTCGTCCGCGAACATGTGCATGTGGAAGAGGCCATGGGACACGCCGATGCGTTGCGTGCGACAAACCACGTGCTGCTTCTCCTCAATGGCCGCGACGAAGGCATCGTCCTCGAGTGGTCCAAAGACGCCGGCTGCCTTCATGCGCTCACGTCCGCGGCGGCCACGGCTCTCGGGGCCAACCCTGACTACTTTGCCAACGGGTTGCGTCTCTACAATCGCCACGGCGACGCCATCGCGACCGCCGACGAACTCGACATGGAGCGGTTGGCGTACATTTTGGTTGACTTTCAAGTGTGGGTCTGGCCTGGCATCCGCGTCGGGTACACGCGCGTCGTGCATGGCATCACGATGACAACGCTGTCGCTCTCGCCGCTCGTGTTTGACATCGAGGGCTTCTTCACGTCGGAAGAAGCGGAGGCAATCATCGAGCACGGTCTCGTGACCATCAAGCGCTCGTCCGTGGCCAAGGGCGACGACCATTACGCGTCCGACACGACACGGACGTCGCACACGGCCTTCCTCGACGACACGCAGTTCACGCGCAACTTTCGCGTACGCGCGGCGGCCCTCACGCGGCTCCCGAGTCCCGCGTTTGTCGAACGCGCGCAGCTAGTGCGGTACGAAGCGGGACAGTTTTTCCGCAAGCACGAAGACTACTTTCACATGGACACGTTCCGCGCGTCGGCGGCCGGCGCGACCCCGCGCGACGTGTACAAAGGCTGGTGCGCGTTTGCCTCGGCGATCCTTGTGACCCACGACCAACTGGACGGCGTCGTCGACGACGCCGCGCGCCCCGGTGGCCCGCTCTTCCCGTCGTTTGATGACAAGGTGACGTGGCAGCATGCTTGGCTTCGCCTTGTGCTCGAGAAGGAACCGACATTGCTCGACGATATCGGCCTCGAAGAATGGACCGCGTGGATCAAGACCAGCCTCGACGTGAATGCGCCTGACATTGTCGACTCGATCCTCTCGGGCATTGGCCATGTCTTGCCGAGTCTTATCCGCGTGTGGGAAACCCATGCTGCCAAGAACCACCCCGATTTGCATTTCGAGTATGCGTGGTTGATGGTTGGATGGCCTCATTCGGCGTGTGTAGGACACCCAAACCACCGGTGAATGGCGTCGCGCACTACTTTCGATGGATCCAATGGGCCAAAGACCGAGTCGCGGCCTTGGGCGACGACGTGCCATCAGACTTTCGACCCACGGGCTCGGCGTACCCGACGCTCAACTTGGCGTTCCAAAACAAGGTGCCTTGTGTTACATTTCGTAAACATGGGACGACCCTCGATTCGTAGCTGATGCAGTTCCTCTTGGAAGACCACACCAAGGACGAACTCGCGGCACGCATCACGCCTGACTGGGCCGATTGGCTCGTGACCAACAAAGATGCCAAGAACGTTGTGCTTGACGGCGCCCGCAACGATGTCGTCGTGTTTGACTTGGTCGTGGCCGCATGGACCAAGCGTGCCGGTCTTGACCTCTTTGCGTACGAGAAACCAAAACACATGCAACACTCGGAGCCGAATCGCTTTCTCACACTCTTTCTCTACTTGAACGATGTCGACGAAGGTGGCGAGACCGTCTTCCCACGCTCCAAGGAACGATTGGCGACCGACATCAAGCGCGACGGCATGGACGAATGCTCGCAAGGACTGGCCGTTCCACCAAGGAAGCTGCACACGTCTCTCTTTTACTCGATGGACGGCGACAACCAAGTGGACCCGATGAGCAACCACGGCGGCTGCCCCCCTGCTAAAGGCATCAAATGTAAGTCGACAACTCCTTCCGTCCTGCCTGTACTCATCGCTTCTGTGGTAGATGGGGCCAATTTGTTTACGTGGAACTTTGACGCAGACGAAGGCGCGAATGCCCTGGGCTTTTAGAGGCGTCAAGTTGTAGTTGAGAATCCATTTGAATACCAACGCCCTGGTGCTCTTGTCAAAAGCTGGTGGTTTCTGGGACAGTGACTGCGAAACTGCGAAACAAAAAATCCGATTAGAACTGTAACTACTCTGGTCCGTGAAGTTTGGTCGGTTTGACTTTTAATAATTGGCTTGTGTTTGTCTGTTCGACAATCCGATTGGTGCATCAAAAAGCACTCGTTCTGGCCTTTGATTGGGTGTATTTTAAGCTCGAATCGGATTATTAGACCTCCTGAAAGTTGACATTGTCGTCAACGAATGATGGGGTATCAAACTCGACAAATATGCGAATTCGGATTTGATGCAATATATGATTGGTCATTCAGATTTTGATCTGAAATACATACTTTTGTCAAATATAAATGATACGCAATTTGATTAGATCTTCTCGTTCGATGTCGATCCTTTATGAACCAGTCAATGTTCTCGGAAAAAAACGCTGCCTTTCGGAATGGACCTGCACCATTCGTAAAACTATCGCGAAACGATTATATGGCCCGTCAAACCCGCCGTTACAGCCAACCAGCAACTCGTCCTGCCCCACAAGCTTCGTCCCAGACCTCTGGATTGACGGATCGGGCCATCAACCAGGGCATCGCTCTGCTTGTAAACCTAGCACAGCAACGCAAGGACAAGCGCGCACGCTACTCAAGCACCACGGCGGAAGAACCGCATCTTGACCCTGACTCAAGCTCCCAAATCTACGACGCTTTTCTGAACAATCGGGGACCCGATGGCATACTCACAATGACGAACTTCAGCCCAGACGAATTCAATGTTCTGTGGGCCGACATCCGCCAGCTTCTGTTGAAATCGTGGAATACCGGATCGGGAAGGAAATCTGAAGTTTCTGGACGGGATCTGTTGCTCATGTCGCTCGTCTCGCTCAAGCACTGCGGGACATGGGATGTGGTTGCCGCAATTTTCAACCACAAGGTCTCAACGTTTGAAAAGAGGGTCATGACATTCTTGAATGCTTTTCACCCGTTTTTGATGCGCAACTACGTGAATGCGCTCGTCGACAAGTGGACAATGCAGCATCTTGTATCGTCAAATGCGGAGAAGAAATTGTATTTCAGTGGCAAACACTATCTTTACGGTCACAAGGTCGAAGTCTCTGTGCTGCCAAACGGATTTGCAATCAATTGCTCTAAGCATTACAAGGGCAGTGTGTCCGACAAGACGATCTTTGACGAGAACCTCGACTTTCATGTTGCCAATTTGAGCAAGGGCGTCGACGAAATGTACTTGGATGACCCCACGGTGGCCGACGATGTCCGTGAGTGGGCGGTCATTGCCGACAAGGGGTACCAAGGCATTCAACACGCCGTCCGTGCTGTCCTTCCGACCAAGAAGCGCACTGGCGAGATGCTTAGTGTCGCCGAAGAGCGACAAAATGACTGCATCGCGACCGATCGGGTCATCGTGGAAAACTTGTTCGGCCGCGTGAAGACTCTCTGGGGCGTGTGCCCCGAGAAATACCGTTGGAATCGGAAGGTATACGATTGTGTTTTTTAATCCTGTCTAGCGCTCACGAATCTGCACGTGCGCTTTCACCCATTGCGCGCTGAGGATGGCAAAGTGAATGATCAGTACATCAATCGTCTAATGGTATTGGCCTGAAGATGTTAAAGAACAAGAAGAATGCAGCGCGCAAGTACCGGGTGAAGCGGAAGGCTCGCCTGGCCATGGTACTGGTAGCCGAAGGCGGCCTCGTGGCGGATGCTGCCGATAGTGGAACCGACTTTGGTTCGAACATCGATGATGAGTCGCAAGTGTTCCTCTAGTTTGATTTTGGACAATACAGTCAACGGCAGATTTTAAGCCACACCGAAGTTTCGCCATTACCAGCATGATAATTGACCAATTGCGTGAGAGATATGAAATACTACAACCCCATTGGTCAAATTAACATCTCGCGCCAGAATCAAAATATAAAGCCCGCGAATTCGCACTTGTGTCATCTCAGTCATGTCATCTCTAAA
>VJMH01005797.1:0-24042 GCA_009835185.1 Aphanomyces stellatus | reverse complement strand
CGCCTACGGTGCCACAGCCGGTCCCTAGTCCAGCTGTGACCCAACCGTCCACGACAACAAAAGCTCCGACGGCCGCCCCCACCAAGCCCGCGACAACGTCTGGCAACGGCAACGGCAACGGCAACGGCAACACCAACGGAAACACGAACGGCAACACGAACGGCAACACCAATGGCAACACTGGCGGCAACACGAACGGTGGCACCAATACCAAGCCTGGCTCGGGTGGGACGACCCCTGGCGCTAACAACAACGGGAATGCCAACACGGGCAACGGCGGTGGCAGCTCGAGCTCGAAATTGTCGGGCGGTGCGATCGCCGGCATCTGCATTGGCGCGGTCGCGTGCGCCGGCGCCGTTGGCTTTTTCATCTGGAAGAAGAAGAAGGATCAATCGCGCGAAGCCGAGATCTTCAGCGACCCGCCCCATGAAGCGGCGCCCGGCGGCGACTACGCGGCCATGTAGACGCATAACAGCCCCCTGTGTGCTCGATGTGATAATACACTGCATATCTCGTGATTTGTTTTAGTCTTCCCATGCATCGAGGCGCGTGACGGCTTCGGCGACCTTGTTTTCGGCCGCGGCCGTGTAATACTCTTTGGCTTTCGCCAAGTCCTTCTCGACACCCCGCCCCGTCTCATACAGCTGCGCAAGACACAATTGGGCTTCGGGGATCCCACCTTCCGCGGCGAGAAAGAAGGAGGCGGCGGCCTTGGCGGGATCGACGGCCGTACCGCGGCCCAGGAGGTAGCACGCACCGACGTCAAAGCGCGCGGCGACGTTGCCGGCGTCGGCGGCTTTGAGGAACGTCTTGAAGGCCCGCACAGGGTCGGCGTCGACACCTATGAGAAAATGACGGACGACGACATGGACGAGGTACCGCCGCCGACGAGGTAGGCATTCGCGACAGCACGCAACGCTTCCGGCATGCCTTGCTTTGCCGCCACGGAGAAGAGTTCAAACGCGCGTGTCTTGTCTTGGGCCACATGCACACCCTTGTCGTAGAGATACCCGAGGTCATATTGCGCGGCCGTGTGGCCTTGGTCTGCCGCGCGCGCCCACCATCGGAGCGCTTCCGCGCCGTTGACGTCGAAATGCAACCCATGCAAGTGCATACGGCCAAGTTGATGGCACGAATTGGCATGTCCTTCGTCTGCCGCTTGCTTGAGGTATTGCGCGGCCCGCGGGAGATCCTTTTCAACGCCGCCTTTGCCAAGCAAGAAGAGATGCCCCAACGCACTGGATGCTTTCACGTGTCCTGCGTCCGCTGCCGATGTCCACCGAGCCACCGCAGTCTCAAGGTCTTGTTGCTGGAGAAACTTGACACCTTCGATGTACTCGGCGTTGCCGCCACTCGAGAAGCGGCGGACGGCCGACGACAATCTCAACCAGCGGTGCATGATGATGGCGGTCAAGCGTTTTTGAAAACGTAGGTCGTGAACCTATATATTTGAATATTTGTTTTCACAGGTTCTTTCGCGTCCATTTTCAAATTCCAGAAACCACACAGCATGAGCGAGTCCTTGGACGACGAATTGGCGCGCTTCCAAGCGGAGATTGCGTCCCTGGAAACGGAAGCACCAGAGGTGAGCCCACCACCGAAAGAAAAAGCACGGGAGGAAGCCCCAACGACGACGAAGCGGCCGATCGGTGAGATCGACCTTGACGAGGTGGCGCGGAAGCGGCAAAAGGCCATGGAGGTCGCGACCAAGATCCTCCTCGCGGCGTCCCAACCCCCGGCCGCCGAACCTGCCAAGACATTGTACCGTGCGCCTGTTCAAACGGTGATTGTGCGGGCCCCAGCGAGACGCATCGAGAAGGCCGAGGACGCGCCACCCGCCACGGCCGTGCTTCGCATGGATCAGCCCGGGGCACCGAACGTGTCGATCATGCACGGGCAGTCGGTGCCGATGGGCGCGGCCGTCCAAATGGAGATGATGATCGACCACACGACGGGGCTCCCATTCTCGACGAAGGAGCAGATGATCTTCAACCAACAACAGAGTGTCTACCGGTACAAACCGCAGCACAACTTTAGCAATGTGGCCGCGGCGCCGCCGCCGCCCGACAAGAAGTTTCTGCGCGTGGCCGCAGGCAAAGTCTGGGAAGACTCGACGCTGTCCGAGTGGCCAGACAACGACTTTCGGCTCTTTTGCGGCGACCTCGGGAACGAAGTCACGGACGATTTGCTTGCGCAGGCGTTCTCCCAGTACGCGACCTTTGCAATGGCGCGCGTCGTGCGCGACAAGTTTACGCACAAGTCCAAGGGCTTTGGGTTTGTGAGCTTCATGGACGGCCTCGACGCGATGAAGGCGCTGCGCGAAATGAACGGCAAGTACATTGGGAGTCGGCCCGTGAAGATGACCAAAGGCAAGTGGCAAGAGCGGGCGCTCGATGTCGTCAAAAAGAAGGGCAAGAAGAAGAACAAGCATTTGTTTTAAGGTACACACGTGTGACACGAGCGATCGATTTCATCTCTCTCTCTCTCTCGGGCGTGCGTGGCCCCGCTTGCGGGTAGACAACCCCCGGCGAGTCGCCTCAGGCCGTGGACGACGACACATGCTGGCCCGCCGTCGTGTCGTGCGTATCGGCTTGGAGAATCTCGTCTTGCAAAGCATGCCGCTTGGTCCGGAGCGCGTCCATTTGCGCACGGATCTGCCGCCCCTTGGCGTCGTTGGCGTCGATTTTCACTTGAAGATGCGCGAGCACTTGGGGCAATTGGACGTCGACCATGTCTTGGATGAGAGCCCAGTCGTCGTGGCCGTCGGGCGGCGCGGTCGCATGAGCCGCCATCCACTGTTGGTACATGTGCAGCCGCGCTTGGAGCGCCGCGTGCTGCGTGTCGTGGGCGGCGCGCGCTTCTTCAAAGAGCCCATAGGTACACACGCACTGGGATTCGAGCGAGAGAAGAGTTTCCATTTCGTGGAGGAGCGCAGCCCGTCGCCGGCGATGCACCCCGCCGCCGGCCTCGTCGTCTGACAGGGTGTAGTCGATCGACGACGACGGCCGGCGGCGGCGCCAGTACGCCAACGTCCAAGGTCGGGGTCTCCCAGCGGCATTTGCGTCCGGTGCCGTGTGTCGGCGAAAGCCATCGGGTCGCGGCGTCTCCCATTTCAGGAACGTCGCCGACTCATCCACGACTTGCTGCGGCATTCCCCCGCGCGACGATGATGGCGGCACCAATAAATATCGAAGTGTCGGCAGAGGAAGATCTTGGATCTGAAACCGCCAGACGTTGAAGACGACCATGTTGGACAAAAGACAACGTTTTGACAAAACACAATTAATGACACATTCAGACAACTTGAATCGGACAAAACCCGACGTCCTTGACGTGGCAGACTATCAGACGACCTTCGTCTTGCCCGATACTTGGCATGCATCAACACGTGGATGGAAACTCGTGAGCTGGGCATTCCTTTGTTGTCAGCAACAAATATTGTTATGCTTTCGACTATTGAAGAACACCCAGCAACATTCATCCCCGCTTCAGCAACAAAAAGTCGTCTTACTGTTGCTTGTTGTGCATATATCTTGTCTGCCTCGTTGGGCTGGCGGTTCCAACGCATCAGTTTCATCGGCTTGGACCAGACAATGTGAAACCGACTCGCTCCAACCAATTCCGGGACCACGATGCGCGTTCTGCACCACGACGAAGCTCGCGTCCCGTCTTCCTCGTACAAAGTCGCCTCCTTCTCCCGACGGAACGTCGTCGTCGCGCTGCTCGGATGCGGCTACCTTGGCGCGACCACGGCATCGTCCATGTGGTATCTCTCGACGTTGAATCCTTCGTTTGCCAACGACCTCTGGTGGGTCAACTATACCGTCCGTGGCCACCAAGCCTTGGTCGTCGACGTCTTCAATTCGATTCTGACCACCCAATCCACGTGTGCCATCGACGTCCTTGCGCCACGGTGGACCATGGCCAAAACGTACGACGACCGCGAACCCACGATCGACATCTACCCAACGTACCCACGACGGCTCGTCTTGAACGAATTGACGACCGTCGAGTTTGCGGTCGCCAATCTTCGCGTCACGAGTGCCTACTGGTCGCTCTACATGTCGTCGCAGTACTGCTGGGTCGATTTCAACCACGAGTTTGAAATCGCCCACACGGTGGCGCGGCAGCAGCGCTGCGTCGATCGCTACCGTGGGAATGGCGCCGTCTACATGGAGACGGTCTTGCGGGCTCAAAAGTGGCACGCATTCATGCAAACGTATGGCGGCGACGGCGGGGTCTTTACCACAGCCATCCAAGCGTGGCTGGAGCAAGTGCCCCGTGGCCAGGAATGGCTCGCGACGACATCCACGGCCCGTCAAACGACATCACTGGCCCAAGAAGCCGCGTATTGGCGCGCCGCCAACATCAGCTACTTTCAGCTACAGTGGCAAAACAACATGCAGAGTGGTGTGTCGGAAGCCATGTCACTTGAAAATGCACTGGGCCTTCGGTACGACGTAGCCGTCAAGACGATGCCACCGATGCAAGCATCGTGGACGTCGGTCGTGATGAACTGGAACCTCGTCAACGACCTCTTTATGATGCAAATGGTCGACTGCAGCCTCGTGCGGTCGGCCAACAACTCGTTCGTGCACATGCTCTCGTACACGGTTGAAGACATGCTGGGCCTCCAAGACAGCAACGGCGACTACGTTGACCAAATCCAAACATTTCGGACGACGGTCGGGCCGTTTGTCTCGGTCGATCTCTTTTACGTGGCCGTGCCCGCGCCGCTCTTGCGCATGTACGAAGCATTCCAGACGGCGCTGCATATGCTGCTGGCCACGCAGGTTGCAGTCCAATCGACGCTGGATGCCATGGTCGCAGTCGTCACGCTGCAGCCAACCCCACCCTCGTGGGTGACAACCCCCAAATTGGTCTACTATGGTGGCAATCCCATGTGTTTGTACGGTGGACCCTTGCCCTATGTCCAAGACACGTTTGGCTTTGCCGACACTTGCAATAGCCAATTGCCACTGACTGCTACAGTCAACCCTTATGCCATGGCATTTGCAACCACGGTCCTGGCCACGCGGCTGGACATTGCCACAAGTTGCAGCCTCGACACGGTCCCTTCAACCTGTCATGCCTATGTCCAAGCCATAGCAAAGATGATCGCAGGCTTGGATGTATTGGAAGTCGCACCGTGGACACAGCCCTCGATTGCCGCCGTGACCCAACTTCAGCTTGGTCTGATGCAGTTTGCCTCGGCCCCCGATGGCACGAATTGGACGCTCTTGACCCAACCCTTACTCGACGACTCAGCGTGGGACATGTATGGCTGGGTCTTGTTGTACGACTGGGTTGAAGGCAGCCGAGAAGTTGTGTCGTTTGAAGGCGACCTCACGTCGCTCGTGCTCATCTCTGCCGCCAGCCGCGCCGTCCCCTTTCCCGCGAACGCAGCCACCATCACATCGGCCACGCGAGTCTTGTACTACTTGGTCGTTTACATGTCCGCCGTCCTAAGTGTCCTTGCCGTCATGTGCGTCATTGGCGTGTGTCGCTTGCGATTTCAAACCCACGGGGTCAACCTCGTGTGGTTCAATCGCATTGTGGGGTCGATTTGGGTCGGTCGACCGCTCCTCTTCATGCGCGGGATCACCGCCATGCTCGTGCTCAGCACGACGCAACTCGATTTGATCGAGTCGGTTCCTGGCCACAGCCGCCTTCAGTTTCCCCGCGCCCCGTGTTGACCACGATGGTCTTGGCGGGCGAGGCGACATGGGTGCTCTACGTCGCGGAAGATTTTCTCACGGTCGTGTTCCAGCGGTTCACGAGCGAGTACGGCCCCGTGAGCTGCCTCGTCGCATGGGTAACGTTGCTTGGCCTCGAAGTGGGTGCCCCCATCCTTCCCACAGCGTCGCTTGAGCGTCACTGCACGTCTAAAAACATGGACATTGAAACCCAATGTGCCAGCGGTGTGCTTCAAATTGGCAGCGTCCAACGCCTGACGCTCTTGTTGACCGTCTTTGGTCTGTCCATGGTGGGGGCCGCGGGGGTCGTCGGGTTGTATCGCACCGGCCGTGGCTCGTCACAGAAGTGTCGCGCCTTCACGAGGCATTTGCTTGGCGTGGCCGACGTCTTCTTGGCTTCGGACGATGGTGGTGTGGTGGCCAGACCGAGCCACTGGGCACTCGACAAAGTGTCTTGTTTCATGGCAGGCCTCGTCCCGATGACGTGGCAAGGTCAGCAATACACGTTTGACATCAAACTTTGGGTGCTCCACCAAGACCACTTGGCTTCGGACCGAACGACCAAGAGCTTTTCGTTCCACGTGCGACAACTTGACAGCAGAGTCACGAGTCTTCGGCCAGCGGCCGAGGACGCGCCGCCTGCACACTCGCGGATGCTCGCTGTCGCGACCAAAAGCCTGGGCACGCTTCTTGGTATCGTCTACGCCGTCGGCTCGATCATTGGCAGTGTCTCGTACCTCCAAGTGTCGCAGTTGAATTTGGCCAACGATCTCTTCTGGGCCACGTTCAACACGACTGGCTGCCACTCGTTCCTCGCAACTTGGCTCAATGTCCAACTGCTCCTCGGTGTCACCAATGCAACTGTTCAACTCCATACTGATATTGTCAACCTCGACTTGTCGTATGCATCGACCACGGGCCTCATCAAGTCTGGGTCAAACGTCGGCGCGACCCTCCAGTACGCTGAGCTGAATGCCATCGAAGACGCCATCATTGGCTTGCGGCAAACGGATGGCTGTGCGGCGCCGTGGATTTTCACGCAATATTGTTTTGTCGACTTTAGCCAGCGGTGGGAAATGGCCAACAGCGCCGCGAGGCAATTGCGATGTCAACACATGACAGCCAACGGCGCCGTCTTCTTGGAGTCTGTCTTGCGGAACATTCCGTTTGGGGATTTCGACCGTTGTTGGGGCGTTGCCTTTGACGTGGCGATTGCCAGCGCGCTAAAGCAGTCGACGGCAGGCCTCTCGTGGTTGACCACTATCTCAGTTGACATGCACCCGTCTGTGGGCGATGAAATTGCGCTGTGGACGTCCCATCGCATCACTCGCTTTGAGACCCAGTGGCAAAACTTCAAACGCATTGGCGTCGTTAACCACTATTCGGTTGAGAATGCCTTTGGCACCGCGTATCCATTGCTACTTCAGAGCCAGAGTCCATCATTTCGCCTCGCGTCCCAAACAAGCTTCAAACTGTACTGGGGCCTCGCCAATGATTTCTTGGCCGTGGCGGGTAGCAACTCCAGCGGCGGGGGACGCAGTCTCGTACGATCGAGCGCCGACTTTGCCTTTGCCAACACGACGATCCTGGCCGCGTTTGTGCGCAACGGCACGCTCATGTCGCCGTTGGCTAACATTTTTGTCGTCATGACGGCAGCGGTCGGGCCATATGGATCGGTGGACATGCGATTTGTCGCGTGTCCGGTTGAAGCCAAAGTTGCCGTCCGAGGCGCGCGAAATGCCCTGCGGAGTGCGCTGGCCCACAGCATGGCCGCCCAAGTCGCGTACTATCACATTTACAACCCCGTGAGCAATGTCGTGCCTGTGCCTCATGCGTGGACACGCCTCGATTTTATCTCTGTGGGGGGCACGCCCCTGTGCCCCGAAGTGCCCCTCACGACTGGCCACCCCATTTCGAGCGGCCTCCAACGCCTCATGTCGTGGGAAAGCCAGTGTGTGTCGACCCCGCTTGTCTCGCTCATCGACGTCACGGTCGAGGCCATGGTCATCGCAGCCGTCATGGCCAACATGGTCGATGCCACGCCACAGGATATGGCGCGCACGTGCGCACAAAACCCCCTCTACGTGGACGCGTGCACGACGTTTCTCAATCAGACGATCGGATTTGTGCAGACCTACATGCGAGGTCCGCTGCGGGAGCAACTGCCGTCACCCGCCATTGCCGTCGTCGTCCGCAACGCAACGTCTGCGATTCAAGCGTTGAACGTCCAATTTGTTCAATTTGGGCACCTCGACGGGACGGCGCCGCTCCAACTCTTTCGACTCAACGTCCTCGATCCGTCCGAGTACGGGTTTACATACTTTGCATGGTTGTTTCTGCATGATTGGGCCTTTGGGTCGCGTGAAGCCGTGGCCCTCGAAGGCGACAATGGCTCGTTGACAGTCTTGACGGAATACCTCACGCCCGTCGAGTTGCAAGTCAACCCCGCCGAGGCCCCAACCGTCATGGCTTATTACCTTCGCAACACGGTTCTCTACATCACGGTTGCGATGATTGTGTTAGCGTCTGTGATGCTCGTGTACATGGTTCTCAGTCGCGGGTACATTGAAGTGCTCAACCTTTTCGAACTGCAGCGGGTCGGTGCGTTTGTCTGGTGCGGGCGGCCTTTGCTCTTGGTCCGCAGTCTCACGGCCGTCGCGTTGCTCTCGACGTCGACGCTGCAGTTAGTGTTTAATGGCATCCTTTCGTACTTTCAAGTGACCCCGACGCCATGGTACACGACCCTCCTCGCCGCCAACGAAGTCACGTGGATGGTCGCGATTGTTAACGACATTGCGATGGCTGTCACACGAGACTACACGCCATACTATGCAAGGCTCAACAGCGTGCTCGTGTGGGTCATCACGGCGTCGCTCAGTTTGGCCAAACCACTGAGTCATTCGTTGACGATTGACAAGCAATGCCATGTCATCCAAGTGGATTTCCACATCGAGTGTACGACCGGGATGCTCACGATGGGCCGTGTCACGCGTCTCGCGGCGATCCTCGTCGTCATCGCCAGTTGTAATGCCCTCTGCTACGTCGTCACCCGCGCCTACCTGCATCAACTCCCACCGACCAAAGTCGATTCGTTGTTTGTGTACGCGGGCGCGCGGTACCTCTTTACGACAGCGACGTGGGTCTACGACGACGTCTACTACATGGACCGCATGTCGGCCGTCCTGAATGGCATTTTGACGCTGCGATGGCGCAACACGATCCACGGCTTGGATGTCAAACTCTGGCGCGCCTTCCACGTAGATGTGCCGACAAACTGGGACATTCCCGCAACGCAAGACTTGGCCGCCTCGGCTACGTATGCACTTCCGCTCTCCTTGGCCCACCGTTGACGATGTGGCGCTGGCGACGACATATGAAACGGTCTTAAGTTGAATCCGTTGACTCGATACAAAACAGTGGCCCAGAACGCCGGTGTTCCACACGATAGGACAATGCGCGATAAGATTGGACGCAAACGAGCTCCGACGATACATCGAGTCGAGTCGCCAACGCACCTGCGATAAAAAAACGGGCATGTATTTACATGATCGAGCACGAGCTTTCGTCGGACGTCGCGGGGGCATCACCGTCGGTGGGCGCGGGCGGGGGCGTCGCCGAGTTTTTTTCTTCTTGGCGCTTTTGAACCAGTTCACGCAAAGCTTGGACGTCGTGCATGCTCAACACCGAACTGTTTCGGATGACCACGGGTTCGTTTTCTTGGGTCATGGTCGAAATGGTCAGGGTCAACTTGGTTTCGTCCTCTTTCAAACCGAGTAACTCGGGCATGCTGGCGTTCATGAATCCAGGCGACGTCGTTTGCATTTGGATGATGGATTGCATGCCGCGCACGAGCCAGAGCAAGTCGGCGCTCGTGGGCAACGACGCCTCACCATTGCGGAACAACAAAGGAGTCGGGTAGGCCGCAGACCCTTCGGCCACTCGGCAGTCGTATCTATTCGAACCAGTTGAAAGAGAGAATGCTTGGATGTGTGTACTTGTCGATCGCATCCAAGTCATCAAATGTCATGGACGTGATGCCGCCAAAGAAAACCGACAATTCACGAGCCCCCCATTGTTGCTTTTGATCTTGTTGCTTGCTCGGGTCCACACAGTTGATCTTGTGGTCTTTCCAGTGGCTCCGCTAGGGTATCTTTGTTGGTGTCGAGCGATATAGACAGTGTTACGCACCTGACAGTTGGCGTCGCAGTAAAAAACGCATTGGCAGCGCGTGCATCGCTTGAGTTCCTTGTCTGCCGGCGCTTTCTTGTCACACGCTGCGCAACGACGGAGCGCAGGGTTTTCCATCAGCGCCAACGTTTGGCCTTCGCAGTAAAATCAGGGTGAATAAATCAATAGCATCAAACATACCAGGAGGGAGGACGCGACGTTGCAAATCAGTGCGGGTGAAGAAGAGCGCCATGCCTAGGTTCACAATCATAAGTCACAGTCAATTCGAGAGAAAACGGATCGTCTTACCCTTCAAGCTGTCTTCCTTGGTCGGATCATCCACATGGCCCAACACGGACACATAAACGGAGCCACCTTGCACCTGCACGCAAAAGTTCGTCATTGGTTGTTCGACTTTGGAAAGTACATACTGACGAGTTAGGCTTCGAGTTCAGGGACAGCGACGACGACGCATCAATTTGAATGGCTTGGCGCTCGACCATACGACGCCACGGCTGCAGCTCGGCAAATTTAGCGCATGTGGCGTAGCTAAAAAGGATGAATAAAGCACGATACAGGATTTTTGTCGTACAATTCCTTGACTTGATCCGGCGAGATACCCAGGGACAAGAGACCGGGTTTTTCGCTCACGGAACCAATGGACGCCATGTCCTTGCGGATCAAATGCCCAGACAACTCCCTACACAAAATATTCAATTCGTTCAAACAATCAACATGAAAACGTACGAAATGCATGCGTCAATGCCTTCGGATTCGGTCAAATACGTGCACTCAATGCCTAGAACGAACCACTCACAACCCCGACAAGTAGTTTTCGTCGTACCCAACGCCGCATACGACACGCGCAAATCACCAACCAATCGCTTATCGGCAAACACAATCTTGTCGGGACGGTGTTGGGGAATGCTGTTCGGGGGATCGGCCATGGCGTCCAAGCTAAGCGCCAAAATTTCCTGGGCGGAAGGGAACACCTGGGGCGGATCGCAAATCTTCTTGGACACAACCTAACGGACTTGGTTGGGAACATGGGATTTTTGGCGATGCCACTCGTACTTGGCCGAGGGGGTAAATGTTGTTGACGAGAATCGCGTACGGACGACACGGGATGGCTTCTTCGCCTTCCGCGGCGCCTTCGCTCGACGCACTCCAGACACGGAGCTTGCGAACAACGATTTGCCAAATTTCCGACTTTTTTTGGTCCATGCGCTTAAATTTTTCAAGCTGTGCGGGCGTCAAGAGCATCTGATCGACCACCGTGATGTCCTCTAGAAGGTACGTGAGGTCGAGAGATGGTTCCGCGCCGCACCTTCGCCAGCATGATCATACTGCGTCTGCTGCGCCGAAGCAGGGATGGCTTCAATGTCATCTTCGTCGTCCTTGAAGTTGTCCCATTTCTGGTACTTCTTGTTCAGGAACTCGTTATCCAAGTGCGCCATCTCGATCGCCGCGGCTCCAATTCCAAAGTAACCCACCTTTTCCAGAGTGTTCGACTACCTCTTATATTTTATACTTTGAGGCCCTTCTATAAATTGAAAAATTTAATCTATCTTGTTAAAAGACTCAAAATATCAATTAATGCCACGTGTTTCCCACACTTATTGATTCTGAGAGGGATCGTGACAGTGAGAGAAGCACGTCAAAACCGCGAGACGTGGTTGCCGCCGCCGCGGCCCCTCCATACATGGACGACACAGCTCCTCAATGTACACCACAGAATGGATTCTGCATTACACGCGACAACCTATTCCTTCTGCTTATGCCTTCTTGCCAGCAGCCTTCTTGGCAGCAGCCGCCTTCTCCATCTTCTTCTCTTGGAGGTTCACGGGGGCCTCTTGCACAAAGGGGAGGAACGTGACGCCGCCCATGAACGGAACCAAGACTTCGGGGACGCGGACACCTTCGGGCGTTTGGAAGTTTTCGAGGATGCACGAGATCGTGCGGGTCGTCGCGCACAAGGTCGCGTTGAGCAAGTGCACGTACTTCTTCTCGGTTTGGTTCATCTTCTTGATGCCGCAGCGGATTTCCATGGCGCGGGATTGGTAGTCCGTGCAGTTCGAGCACGAGACGAGTTCGCGGAATTCCGCGTACGCAGGGAACCACGCTTCCAAGTCGAACTTTTTGATCGCGGCGTTGTTCAATTCACCTGCACAGCATGACATGTCAATTGCCGAGGAAGCGGCGGCATGAACGACGTACCCGAGACGATGTTGATGACGCGGTAAGGAAGCCCCAACGATTGGTAAAACGCTTCGGCGGTGCTGAGCATTTCTTGCAACATCGCGGGCGACTTTTCGGGTTCGCAGAGCACAAATTGTTCGACCTTTTCGAATTGATGCACACGGAAGATGCCCCACGTGTCCTTGCCGTGCGAGCCAGCTTCCTTGCGGAAGCACGTCGACGTGCCGGCGTAGCGGATCGGGAGCGACGATTCCGTGATCCATTCGTCTACCCAAGCATGAGCGAAATGTCCCGAGGACCAAGATGGAGACGCTTACCCTTGTGGAACCCGCACATGGGTTGTTCGGACGTCGCGATGAGGTACTTTTCGTCGTTCGCGTCTTGGCCCGTGACCTTGTAGAGCGCTTCGTCGAATTCGCTCAATTGAGCGACGCCGGCCATGACTTCCTTGTTCATGAAGAAGGGGGGTTGCAAGAGCGTGTGCTTGCGCGCCATGAGGAATTGTTGGCTGTACATGATCAACGCTTGGTTGAGCATGACGCCGTAGCCCTTGAGGAAATAGCCGCGATGACCCGCGACCTTGACGCCCTTCTCGGGTTCGTAGCCGTCAATGCGGTGAAGGACTTCGTGGTGGTAATGCAACGAGTCTTCGTTCGTGCGGCACGTGCCCCACGTCGCGACGACTTCGTTGTCGTCTTCGTTCTGCGAGACGGGGACGGTCGGGTCGACCAAGTTACCAATCTTGTACAATTCCTTGTCGACTGTTTCCTTGATCGCGTCGGCTTCCGCCTTCAGCGCGGGTTCAGTCTCGGCCAAGCGCTTGCGCTCATCGATCAACGGTTGCGCTTCGTCCTTCTTCTTGGACTTGATGAGGTCCTGGATTTGCTTTTGGAGCGCGTTGACGTTCATCTTGACGGTTTCCCAGTCACCCTGCTTCTTGCGCCACGCTTCGTCGAGGGCAATGACGCGGTCGACGAGGTCGACGTCGGCAAAGCGCTTGCGCTGGCTTTCGCGAACCAGGTCGGGCTCGCCGCCGCGTTCCACGCGCAACATGTTGATATCGATCGGCATGACGTGTTTCAAGTCAAGTTTCCAAGTGGGATTTGTGGTCGGGCACTGGGAGGGTGCAATATCCACGACGGATTTAAATTAATACCATCGATCCTTACAATATTCGTAGTATATTTGATCGAATGATAAAAAATTGGCGACACACTAACAAATGAAGGTCCTTTGATTGGTTCCTGCCAGCAATAGAATTCGGACCAATCAGAGACGAGGATGGAAGCACAGAACTCGCCACAAGGATATTGGGCGATTTCGCGCGGCGGCGACGACGCCTCCCCGTTTTTCGTCTCCGTTAGATGGACACGCACTGTCCCATCCACCCTGTCTTTAGAAGAAGCATGCTTCCCATGGGGCTTTCTCGTCCGCAGACATCGCACTCGAAAACACAGCCAAAGAGAGTCGAAGAGCTCGGGTCCGAGAACATGTCCAAACTTCCTTGGTCGCGTGATTCGACGTTGCCCCTTGTTTGGGACAGTTGAAGAGGCCACAGGTTTCGCCGCCACGGTTCAGATCGTGCTCTGTATGCCACGGCACCGATCCTTCCCATCCCAGACCTGCGACGATGATGCAGAACAACCATGATGTGTGACTCGTTCGTGCAGAGTCCGACTGGGGAGACATGTCGTCCACATCGCCACTAGACATCGACATTGCAGTCTTGAGCCTCAATTCGTCGGTCCACTCCACCCCATATTGGACCTTTGTAGTTGATTGGTGCTCTTCCTCTCGTCTCCTTCCTTGTCTCTGGCTGAAGTCAAACGCAATGCATTCCACAACACACATTGTACGAGCATGTTTGATGCGATCGAGTCCCTCAATACTCGAGTAAAGGGGCAGTGGATTTGGACATTTAAACCGTCATTGAGGCGGCAGTCTCAGTTGACTCTTCGTCGTGCCACAGCAAAGTCGACGTCGTCGTTGGCCATGCTGTAACCACCCGTTGCCAAGCCTGATGACGTCATCTTCCACGTGAACCACAAACGTCCGTCGATCATTTAGACATGCTACTCTACAGGTACATGGACGATGGCCTTTTGTCGTCGCTGTCGTTGTGGTCGACGCACCGCCCGTTGCCGCGGTCCCGTCGGAAACAGCCGTCCACATGACGCTGCCCTCGATCGTGGTCGTGGCAGAGGCCGCGGCCCGTGTCACCGAGCTTGGAGCACCCGTCTACGAGGCAGCGCACGCCGCCGTGTTCTTTGCAGACGCCGCGCGCCGCCGCCCGCAGGTTGCAACCGTCGACCTTGCAGTACCGGACGCCGCCATGGGCCGCGCACAATCCGCGCACTTGACTGTTCTTGGGACAGCCAAGGACCGAGCATCGCCCAGCGTGGTCGCGGCAAAACTTGCTCCGTTTGGACGGTAGTGGGTTGAGGCACCCGAGAAATGGACACGTGCGGCTGTCGTCGGGTTGTGATGCGTCGGTCGTCGTCGTCGGTGATGGTGACGGTTTCGCATCACGCGATGATTTGTCGTCGGACGCCACCGACGACGTCTCGGACCACGTGGCGCTGCTTGACGGGGACGCCGCTTTGACATCGTCCCGCTCGTCACACTCGTCAACGGACAAGTCGATGGTTTCGATTTTCAACGGCGTTTGTTTCCTGTGTGGAGTCGTTGTGTCGGGACATGCTAACGCTTGCGCGTCATTGGACTGGGGAAGATGGCCCACTGGTGTGTGAAAGGCAATGTCATAGAGCCGGGTCGGCGTCGTCGGCAAGGCATGGAATGGAGGTTGCCACGACGTATAGGGTTGCTCGACGACAGACAAGACGATGTCGCCCACCATCGGTGGTTGGCTTCCTGACACGACGGCTATCGTCGTCGTCGAGTCGGATCGTTTGTCTCGTGTCGGTGCAAGGCATGGCGCCGCCGCCGTGGTCAACCCATGCATGATCGCGGTAAAATCCTACCATTTGCTGCATGAGGAAGGCTCTCACGAGGACGCGCATCGATGGAGGAGATTGTGTTACCTCTACTTCGCACATGGCCTTGATAAATTCCTTGACGAGGGCGTCGTGGTGGTGCAGCGATGTCTGGCCGTGGGCGTAATAGTAGTGGTATTGACCTTTCCAACGGTGCATTTCCTTGGCCCGGATGTACAGCCTAGTCATACTCGTGACCAAACGAGGCAAAGGGGTTTGGCGGACCATGTGTGGAGGCCAAAGACGTAGACCTGGACGCTGACCGACTTAAATGAACCACGGCATGCGAGGACGGGCCACCAGTGCTGGCCATCGAGGTTGGCCCAGGCAATTGACATGTCGTCGGATGAAGATGGCGGCGGTCGATGATGGACGTCGGTCGTGAGACGGGTGGTCATGGAGGTGCGTGGCGGTGAAACCCCCGAGGACCCCAGCACGACAAGCAAGGAATTGCTGATGATGGAGGCCCTCGCCAAACTCGCCCGCGTTGGTCCGCGTCCGTGATTGGTTCGCGTTGGACCAATCAAATCTAAATTTGTGGATCCAACAGATGGGTGCTCGAATTTGCTGTAGCAAAGTGCACTCGCTTGCAGTCGGCAACGACGGTGAATGCATTTCGGGCAGAGTTTCAAAGCAACGATGCCCTGCATCGACAAATTTTCCATACAACTGTGAGTCAGCATTTTCGATTTGGTTTTCAAACGTCACATGTGCACGTCAACAAGAATAGATTACCGCTCCAGATGGCCTTGAAGTCGGTGAAGGTGGCGCATTGGGCCTGGTCAAAGCTCGCAAGGAAGCAATAGTTGACCAACGTCGAGTAGCAGACCTCGCAGCCATTGCAACTGCCGGCTATCAATTCGGGTTCGATTTATAGAACTCGCGACTGATTTCGTATTTTGAAGTTGCAATTCCTCACGGAAGTGTGCCATTCGTAAAGTGCTTCTTCACACACTTCGCCTTTTCAAATGCTGCCGTCGGAGTCGCTCGGCGTCTTGTCAAAGACCCATGGATCTCGTGTCGCGTTGGACTGCCACCTCATATCGTTAGGTCGTTCGAACCGCAGCACGAGCACTTTCGTCGTGCCTCCTTGCAGCAGAGCGCGCCACGTACGTATGCCTTGGAGTGACGTGTGCTGAACATGGGTGAGCAAATCTCCAACGCGACATGGCACGTCTTGGGCTTTGGGCATGACAGTTTGCACCACGGGAAGGCCATGCTTGGCGCTCCACGACAACACCACACCGAGCATCGGGTGAGTCTGTCGGTCCCAGATCACATCTTTCCTCGTCGACTCCTCCATCGTAGGCACCGCACAAGTACGAACGGGGGATCGTTCGCAAGCCGCTACTCGGCGCGGCGACGACGCCTGGTCCATGCGTTTAAACTCCAAGTGGATGGGCTTGGGCAGGTCCTTGAGCAGGCGCGCGACCATTGGTATCGTGGTGGCTTGGTGTTGGTTGAGACGGAGCAGACGATCGCCCTTGTTCAGCTGCATGGACGTCATGTCATCGCTGCGGCAGGCATTTTGGTGGACTTGAAGAGCCGTCACGACGGCATGGCCGTGGCTATCGGCGCCAAACGTCACGCCAAGCGGGCCTTGGTGCCACGTGAGGTCCAGAACATCCTCGCGGTTGTCGTCCGACCCGTGGCTACTCGTGGACGTCGACGACAACGACGCCAAGCTATGAAAGCTCATACCAGATGGCGCACGCAACAACTCAACCCGGCGGCGGGCGGCCCATCGCCGGGCGAGCGCCTGGAGGCAAAGGCAAGCGCGGAGCCGCGTAGCGTCCACACGTTGCTGGGCCACGCGAGCGCGGCAGGCGCGCCACGTCCGCTGGAGACGCGCTACCGCATTTCGTTTTGTGATGGCGGCGATGCGCTCGCGCTGGGCCTTTGGCGTCGACTCTTGGCCCACCACCCGTTTGCAACGGGGGGTTGCTTCGGAGGGTGGGGTCCCTAGCGACGACATGGCACTCTGGCTTCGCGATCGCGCGGCGCCATCATACACCACAGGGGAAAGCACAATCGAGTCGGAGAGCCGGGTGTGATACTGCTTGTCGCGCAGATTCCATGGGGCGGTCCCCATGTACCTTGGGGGGTGTTTGATCCGGACGACGGGGGGTGGCCCCGGGGGCGTGCCCAGGGTTTCGTGGGGGAAGGGTAGGGGACTTGGCGACGGAGACGCATATGTTGAATTCCGTCGCGGCATCGCTTGGGCGACGCGAGTGCCCACGGTGAAGACAGCCGAGGGCGCATGGGTCGCCATTTCCTTCCCAGCAGCTCTCGCGGAAATCAGAGCCATCTGCATGGCCAACACAGATGGGTAGACGCAACTTGGGCAATGACGTCCACGTCGTGAGGCGTGGTGGCCGTAGAAACCCCACATTATGTAGAGGGCGCCACGCAAATTCATATGTGTAACATCCAAAACATATCACTTTCTCAAATGTCCACTTCTCATCGGCTGGATTCAATTTGGGCCTGTGCTGTTGGTGTGAGCAGTGGTGCAACGGCGAGGACACGTTTTTGGATGAAGATTCGATTGCGCGGGGCGATAAGTACCGCTGCAACCATTGCGGCAAAATATTTTGGACGTGGATTTCCGACGACGAGACCCATGCTGTCGAGTACAAGAAGAGTAAATTATACTAACGTTTCCAAATGAAGCAATTTGAAAAGGCAACCAAAGCTCGCATGCACCTACACGAGGCTTAGTTGGATGTGTAGTCGAAATGTCACCTTTGAACGCGGATTGGACAGAGTGATGGTCAAACAAGACGCCAATCGACGCTCGCAGATGGCCCTGACCTGTGCGAAACAAGACAGACCAAAGTCCAATGTTGTGCAGGTCAAGGCCAATCCAGTAAGTCTCGTCGAACGTGTGCGACACTAGTTGGGATGACATATCTTGCCAAGCCGCCACACTCGTTCAATCCTTATTGGCGACGCTCCGTCAAATTTTCAAGAAAAGCACACTTGACATCACTCACTGTCTATTTGGAGTCTCACTCGCAACTAACTTGCGGAATTATTTTCCAATCGCCAAACCAATGGAATCACAGGAGGGAAATCATCTGTCCAATGGGAGGACGGGAAAATTTCAACGCTTTTTTCGTCTCTCTTCTCCGCTCCAACATTGAAACGTCCGCCACCATGTTCAAATCGCGACTTCTCATTCACACCCGTTGCGTGGTGTGGCCTCATCGGCCCTTCCGACCACTCATTTTGAATCAATCTGATTCGATTGGCTCACAGGGCCCTGTTCAAAGCATCGGAATCGAGGTAGCAGGTCAACCGACGACCCATGGCCCCAAAAGCAAGAGGAAAAGCTGTTCCAGCATCCAAGAAGGCATCGCGAGATAAAGTGTCAAAGACGAGGCCACCGGCGGCCAAAGCAGCGCCGTCCAAAAAGAAGAAGGGGGGAAACGCCCGCGCAAAGTCACCCACACCTTCGTCCAACGCGTTTGTAAATCCCGCCTCTGACATCCACACCACGCCCACAACAATGAACGACCGCATTTTGTACCTTGTTCGCAAAGCCACGACTCTCTTGGGGGCTCCAACCATCAAGAAGCAGCTGATCCAAGAGTTTGGCGCAAAGGACACGCCCCAGTTCCGCAAGAGCGTGACTGACACACTAGCGTCGCTGCTCGAGAGCGGACGCGCCGACTTTGGCAAGATTGGTGGGTCATACCATGCTGGCTACGCCAGTGACATCATCGCGGCCCACATGGATGCTGCGCGCAAGCACCCCGACGAAGCGGCGAATTGGTACGACTACATTGCCGCGCGGGCCAAGGCAAAAGCAGAGGCAGCGGGCAAGAGCGGAGCTGCGAGGGACGACGGCCTTGCATGCTGCTGGTGTGGGCAGTGGTGCAACAACGATGACACGTTCTTGGACGAAGATTCGAGCGCAAGGGGGGCCAAGCATCGGTGCACCCACTGCCATCGGATCTTTTGGACGTGGATTTCGGACGGTGTGAGTCATACAGTCGAGTACAAAAAACGAAGCCAAGATCTTGATGGCCTGTCCGACTAAGATGCAAGCCATTGGCTGTATCAGCGTTGCACGAGTACAAATGTTTCACTGCTTGCTACGCTGTTGATGCGACTTGTCCAGGCTCTGCAACTTCTAGATCCTGACGAGACCCGAGTGATGAAGTCAAATCAGTTATTCAAAGTCCATCAAGCTCCACCCGTGTTTTTTGTAGAACGGGATACGGCGAGGCAATCTCGAAAACTGGACCAATCGTCCCAACAGCGACTGAGTTGAGTCAAGATGTCCATGGATATCCATGTGTCGAGGCGTTGCACACATAATTGCTGGTTGGGATCAAACGTTGGAGCAGAAGTTGCATACATTTAGTAGATGATTCAAACAGATAAACTCGAACTCACGCGCAAAATTGATTAGGCATTCACAAGACACAGCAGAAATACGTTGAATCGCTTTACTTGCCGCACCAGATGGTCTTGAAGTCCGTGAACGTGGCGCATTGGGCCTGACCGTAAGCAGGCGGGAAGCAATAGTTGAGCAGCGTCGAGTAGCAACCCGTGCAGCCATTGCAGCTGCCTGACGGCGACGGCACAGGCGTGACGGGGACAGTCGTGACAGGGGCCGTCGTCACGGGGGTAGAAGGAGTGGGCGTGACTGGTGGCACGGGAGTGGATGGGGTAGGTGTTGCCGGCGTGGGGGTCGTAGGGGGGCTTGGAGGGGTGCTACCACCAGTGGCACGAGCAATGTTGATGCGCCCGAAGCCATAGTTGTTGTTGGGGTACGTAGCGTCCGAGACGCCACCGCAGTTGGCACCATCCGGGGTCAATGTCTTGGTGTCCACGGTCGACGTAAAGGCTTTGTACACGTCGTCGTACGTGGCGCCCTTGTTCCCCGAGAGGTACAACGCGACGGCACCCGTGACATGCGGAGTCGCCATGGACGTGCCCGAGATGATGTTGTAGGCTGAGTTGCCCGTGTTCCAGGACGAGCGGACCTTGTACCCAGGAGCCGACACATCGGGTTTGACGCGGCCATCGGGGGCCGGGCCACGGCTGCTGAACGAAGCCAACTTGTCGTCAGCTCCTACAGCCCCGACGCCAATCACGTTCTTGTAGTCGCCAGGGGAGGCCACGGTGGCGCACTTGGGACCGGCGTTGCCGTTGGCAAAGACGGGGACGATGCCAGCCTTTTGCCACGCGTCGACGTTGGCTTGGTACCAGTCTTGACCGGCGGCGCCGCCACCCCAGCTGTTGTTGATCACATGGGGGGCCAGCTCACACTTAGGGTTGGCGCCCTTGACGTCCGTGGGGCAAAGCATCCATTGAGCACAGCCCGTGAGAGCCACTTCGGGACACGATCTGGTCGTGCACCCTCGGCACGCAATCCACGTGGCACCCGGCGCAACGCCAATGCCGTTCTGGCCCACACTCGTGCCCATGGTGTGGGTGCCGTGGCCATTGGTGTCGATGGGCGTGGCCGACTTGTCGGTCGGGTCGTACCAGCCATAGTTGGAACGCCAGTTGGCCTTGACGGCGTCGTGCGTGTAGATGACGCCCGTGTCGATGCTGGCCACGACGATACCTTCGCCACGGTTGCCTTTGGCCCACACGGCAGGGGCGCCGATGAGCTCGATGCCCCATTCGTTGACGGCTTGGGCGCCGCTGCGGTGGGTTGCGTTGACCGCAAGGTCGACAACGTCGTCTTCCAAGTCCAACACGGGCAACGTGACAGTGACGGGCGAGCGGACGAGCTTGACGCCTTCGATCTTGGCCAAGTCGGCCACGACGTCAGCGGTCGCGCCAGAAACGTACATGCGGTTGTTGATGTAGAATTGCTCAAACGTGAGGTCCGACGTCGATGCGAGGTGCGCCGCGAGCGCATCGACGACATGACGCTGGCTGGTCTGCATGGTATCGAGCAAGAGCGAGCGGACGTGGGCGATGCGCGACGCGCGGTCCGTGATCGATTCCAGTTGAATGTCGGCCTGGCGGAGGGCCTGGGCGGTACTTTCTTCAAACTCGATGACAATGTCCGTCGTATCGTTCTCGGCCAAGGCGCGGTGGACGCTGGGGGCGATGTTGGCAGCAGCCATGGCAGCCAAGGTAGCGATGAGGGCAAGGTTGACCATCTTGATGTGGAGAGAAGGTGGCAAATTGGAGAATGCCGAGTCGAGCGGTGGTGGCGACGAGGGCGTTGAAGTTGTCGTTATCAGGATTGAACGAGTCAATCCATTGCGGGCATCTGAGTTGGCGAACTGGCCAATCAAAGGCACCGTCAAAAATGATCTACAAACAGCTGACTGGCGCCTACAAGTGAACTTGTGGTCAAGAATCGTACCGGGTGCCATGATGTGTCGTAGCTGTCTGAGTAGTTGTCAACATAGAGTGGTACGTCGACGCGGATATGTTCTGAACTCTTGGGTAATCCTTCCAGCGAGGGGACACATAGAATCAGATTGCTTCGCAGGGATCAGATTTTTGGTGGTTGGCCCATGAGTCGGCCACCCACACAGCATGTTAGCAGTTGGGACTTGTCGATCCCATATGCCAGTCTGCCAGCAGCGAGAACAGACCTGACGAGGGTTGTGCACTTGAGTTCGACTTGAGCTTGGCAGACTTTCACAACGTAGGCATGCGTCGGACGTTAAACTTGTCCTGGCAATGCAGGCAAAGGCAAAATGAACCGTGGGATTGATCAGGCCACAACTCAGATATTTACGTGACATGTCTGAGAACCCGAGCGATGGCCCTGTCCATGGTCAAAAGTTCTGGGACCACGAGCGAGGAACGCATCGCGCTTGCAGTCGCGCGGCCGCCTCCCCATCGTGATGCGGTGCCACCCCTACAACAAGTGCGTCCTCGCGCGTCGAGCCAGCCCAACTATGGCCTCCCTCCAGTCCATGCGCTACGAGGCCGATTGCATCCTGCTCAAGTGTCTTCGCCCCCTTCCGACATGGTTTGCGCAGTGGATCAAGACGGCCACCCAACATCGCCTTGAGAGTGGTTGTCGCAACAGATTCCCTTCCATCGCCGGAAGATTCGACGACAGTTCATGGATCGTCCCCCGGCTACAGTACCTCAATGAGTTGACTGCACTCGCGCGGCTTGGAAACTTGAATCTCCACCACGGAGAGCAACCCACTCAACCGAATTTACATCGCCGCTGCTGTCCATACTAAATTGCTGGCCATGGGATGTCTATGCCTCGTACTGCCATTCGATGCCGAACAATGAGTTTTCCGAGGACTCGCCCCAGCTTGGGATTGCGTCATTGCAGATGGGGCCTGTCAATAGCACATACCTCCGACAAATATGGGGCACACTTCAAACGCTCCAGTCAAGTTGATGTATTGGGGTTTCGTCAAAGCGTTGACGTCGAGGGCGATTGAAAAAACGCCCAAAATGCACAGACAATGCTCCATCCGAGGAAATTCCCCTTCCATTGATTGGTTAGTCAATTGGAAAATCCATCCGATTGACTAATCAATCAAATGGCATTGAATCCACCACAGAGCCACAGAGCGGGCAAAGTTTTACCGGTTGCGTCAAAAAAGTACAGCCACATAGTGTTAGGTTTATCATACACTTCGCAGCAGGTTGGTCTTCGTGCAGTTCTCAAAGTCGAAAACCGATTGCATAAAAATACGAGTACATGCATATAGTACACGTGTGGCAGGGCAACGACGACGACAATGGTCGCGTTACTTGCTCGCGACCATTTCGGCATACTGCAACGTGTGGATGGTTTTGGTCACGTGGAAGCTCGAAGGCGAGACAGCCGCGATCATGACTGTCCGGGAGCCACCGTTGGCGCGCAGGTGGTCCCGCAGCGCCAGCGTCAGCTTGGACTCGCGGTAGCAGCTGCCACTGCGCTGGCCCATCGCCTGTGCCAAGAAGCACGCTCGCAGCGCACTGAGCGACTTGTTGATTTCGCGGCACTCTTGCTGCTCTTCTTCGGTCTTTTGGATGCCGTCGGTGACGCGACCGGCGTGCTCAGAGCCAGCCAAGTCGACAAACACCAACGCACCACCGAGACCAGGCAAGCCTTGGGCGATGGCCTCTTCGACAGCGCCTTGAGCCGTTGCGATCTCGCCTTCCAACACGACATACTGCTTGCGCAGATACAGCAGCGTCGCGCATTCTTCCGGTGTGCTCGCCATCGCGTCTGTTTTTTTCACCCACTTGCCTTCGACCTTGTAATGTTGACGTACGAAAATATCCATGTCCAGCGCGTCGCGCTCATAGCCACAGCGACCGAGCTCGGCTTCCTTCAATGCCACGGCGGTCCGAAGCGCCAAGATGCGGTCACTCACGAGCTCCAGCTGCAGCAGCGCATGCGACCGAGAACTCGTTCGGTGGACGTTCGAGTTGCCCGTGGCCCGCGCCGCCGTGCCGCGGTGGACGATCGCAAGTAGCTCGTCTTCGGTCGTGGCCAGATGGCTGGAGGAAAAGTCGGTTGAGACGAGCCCCGTGACGCTATCGACGCTCGTTTCGCTGCGGATCTGTACTTTGCCGTAGCCGTCTTCTCGAACAAAGCATTTGGCTCCATCTGCCAACAGGTCGTACGCGTCGCCGTTATAAATTTCGTTGAAGCGGACTTGAAGCTTCAAGTGGTCGTGTGTCGACTCGCTCTCCACGTTACGGCCGGTCATGGCAGCGATGAGCTGGGTCGTGGCCAATTCGTACATGCCGCGCTCGTCCCCGTAGCCCAAAATCGTATGCGTCTTGCCCGAGCCCGTGTGGCCATAGGCAAAGCAGCAGCCCGTGCGACCCGCAAGCGCCTCGTCGATCAAGGGCGCGACGGTTGCGTCGAAGAAGGCAGCGTTCGATACTTCTTGGTGGACGCTGGTAAAGTTGGTGAATGCCTTGTCGCGCTTGGGTTTGGACTTGGGGACTTGAAAGCCACCGAGAACTTCAACAGTCTCGACATCATGGCTGGGTGTTTTTGGCGTCTTGAAGGCCAGCGACGTCATCTTACCGCTGCG
>VJMH01005791.1:0-20203 GCA_009835185.1 Aphanomyces stellatus | reverse complement strand
CTTGACTTGCTCGGGCGTAAATTTGAACTTACGGCCACAGCGTCGTAACAAGAGATTGGTACGAGTTCACATGCCTAATATCAACGACCCCAACTATAAAACACGACCTCCATGTCTTTTGGCTGTCGAGCCTTGGTGCCCTTTGCGTCTGCTGCGCCGTTGGGTCACCAAAGTTCTGTTGTGGAGCAAGACAATTCCCTTATTAATTTGTTCCTCTTTTCAGTGTCATGAATACGTCGGACTATTTAAATGATCAAGCAAAATATTTACACTGTATTGGGGAAACGATTTGAATATGGCAATTCGGTTTACCGTGTACTTCAACTCGGCAACGAAAGCCACCGACGACGACGACAAAGTTGACCAAGAAACCCTCAATGGACACCAGCCGCCACCTCGCGATATGGGACGCAGACGACGTGAATGCCTTGCACTCGGTCGAGGGGTTCAAGGTCGGGTGTCGTCCATCACAACACTCGTTAACTTCACTCACTAGTGGAAATACACGCCATTGGCGTTGGCCTGCGCGCGAGGCAAGGCTGAAATCGTGCAGTCGTTACTTGCCCGCGACGACATTCAAGTGAACTGCCCCACCGACGTACGGTTGTTGTATCTCGCGTTGACTGATGACGCTGTCTAGTTTGGAGCGACGCCGTTGACGCTGGCAGCCCAAGCCGGCGACGTGGCCATCACGAAACACCTACTCGCCCATCCAAGCATCGATGTGAATGCGCGTGACAACGTAATCAAATGCAACGACGCACCATGGAATACTCACCCAATGGGCATAGAAAGGCAACTCGGCGCTGATCCACGCGGCGGCCAAAGGCAATGTGCCGATTGTCACTGCACTCTTGAGCGTGCCAGCCGTGGATGTGAACCACCGGAACTTGGTCTCGACATTTTATTGCCGTGTCTGTGACATTATGTCTGTAGAACTACCACACGACCCTCCTCTTGGCTGCTGTTAATTGCAATGGAGCGGATTGTTGCCAGGTTGAAAACCAAATCCATCCCGCATCAGGATGGACCGAGGGCTCACTTGCAAGAATGACCAAGCACCCCTCAAATGATTTGTGTGCATCGCTCGTTGCCGATCCATCCCCTTGGTAAAGCCTGCAGAATCTTCCATCAAAATGGAAGATGGAGTCCTCGGTCTCCACTCGGTGTCGACCGTAGCAGGCATATCGTAATACGCCATCAAACCATGGAAATCGTCGTCAAACCAAACATCGGAAACCTTTGCAATGACCACAACGATGCATTTGTCGATGGACGAATTCGTTGCAAGTACATGCTAGTGAAATGGAGACGATGCCTTTCTCATGCATGGCATTCGGTGACCACCGTGCCGTTGCTTCGATCAAAGCCTGGTCCAATCCCATTGCTTTGGTGTCGTCGCACGCCACCTGCACGTTGTCTTGTTTAAGGTCATACGTAATCAACGGGTTGCCTATGTTGGCGTCACCATGATTTTCCGACGTCGTCGGCCGTGCTCGAAGTAAGTAGATAACGAAAGGACGGTGCGTCGAGTGCGTTCTCTGTGTTTGCTGGCATGGAGCCCTTGTGTGGTGCCCCTTGGTTGCCTATATCCTCTCTCTCTCTCTTGCTTCTGTCGATAGAGTTGGAGGAACAATCACCTCAAATTTTCCATCGTTCGGGAACGATGGTCAATGTCAATGAGCCCGTAGCCTTTTTCAAAACGTGGTCGCAACGTGTACAGGACGACACGGTCGTCCTGTACACGCTGCGACCACGTTCAAGGCGGTCCAGCGGACAAAGACGTGAGAGATACTACGGATGGATGTCCAAGATAAGTTTACTATATTAACACGAGACGGCTACCAACGCTTTGCTGCGAGCGCTTTATTCGTCGTCGTCGTTGGCCTTGGCGGCGTCCTTGGTCGCGTCCTTGACCTTCAACGTGGCATAGTACGATTCAAAGCCCTTCAATTGGCTGTTGGCGTTCGACTTCCAGAACGCGCCGGCGGCGCCCGCGAGGAACATGGCGGTGGCGATTTCAACGACGGCTTTACCCTTGGCCATGATGACGAGTGGAGGTGTTGGTGGATAGGTGGAGGATTCAAGAATGAGAGACCGAGGTCCAAGGTCGACGACACCGTCGACGCATGTCGAAAATCGTACTTATCAAAACTATATACAAATGTAAAGTGACATATTTAAAAACGACGTACGTAACTGAAATTAGTCGTAAAAAACCTGGCCTTTCGACAAAGCCACGCAGCACGCGCGGCGCATGTCTCTGCCACACTCGCCAACCCGTTGCTTGTCTTTGTGCATGATCCTGGCATCCCCAAAACGAAATGTGATCCACAAGAAGGCATCGTCGGTGGTCGAGTGCCATGACGCCATGCCAACAAGAGCTCCCGAAAGTCTTGGTATTTAACACTTCTATTAATAGCCACGTTGGCCTGTCTGAAACGTCGCCAAGCGTCGCCCGCGTTATTCTCTGGTCGACGTCGTGTCTATGTAACGCAATCGCCAGGTTCATAACCTTCCTTGGTCCACAGACCTAGACAACTTGTGTAATCGTAATAATCAACAGGCACGTTGCGACAAAAGCAGGCGAGACAAGGTCCCCACGCTACGATGGAGGATGCAAGTGTCCCCTTGGGGCAAAGTCAACGAATGGAAATATGTATGGCTGCAGCATACACCCAGAGACAGAATAACATGCAAAGGACTCAGTTGGATAACTACTCGTGTCGACCATATTTCAACGAGATATAGACATTGCAACATGACTGCTTCGCAATATCAAATCCGAGATCAATGATTCAAGATGGCGCAAAATTGAGCTCATCTTTCAAGATCAGAATGCGTCGAGTCGACAGCGTGACAGCACCAGGTCGATTGCCAAGACAAAACAAATAGTCAGGCAGCATCATTTGGGAGTTTTTAAACCGTCGATAGGTCCAGATGAACGAGGTTTGAATTCGATTGGCATTTTTGGCTTGAAAAACAGCCTCTTGTCGCATGGATAGCCCTCAATGAATACTTGGCTCAGGGACATGGACATATTTTGTCCAAATCACTTGAGGTTGTGAATAGCCATTGCGCCAAATTTTTTCATCCCCGCCACATGAATGCCTCCAATGTCCACCAATTTATCTTCGCGGTCATAGAAAACACCTACATCGACATTGATAGATACTACGTAGTACTCCCTCCGTTCCATAAAGATGTCCCGAATCAGAAAAATGGCGTGTGCCTCCTCGAATAAAATCACACGTCACCCTAAAATTTTATATGCGATATTATTTTTCCCCAGGTGTATCGTTACAACGGGCCAATCACATCACGAGAAATATATGTCGCAGAACCAATCAAATTGCAGAATCGACAAAATTCAACACCACCACTCAACTCAGGAGGGGGTTTACCCCGAGAACCCTCCTACCGAGCGCAACAACTTCAACGCAATGGTATGTCTCTTACTCCTCTTCATCCATACTAATTGGTTCAATCCTTGCCGTCAACGACACCTTGCTTCCTTGCGCGCGACAGGAGTTTGCGAATGGTTGATTCGGTGCAGCTGTATTTTGCAGCCAATTCACTTCCTAGTCCATTGGGTAGACGTGCAAGGAAGTTGCCGCTGCTCTTGAGAAAGACCTCCCTTAGGATGGCTTCCTGTGTGAGGTCGGGCTTCCCCATCTCCAAAACGAGAATGTTTGTCATTGGAGAATGTGGGAAAATGTATGCAAAATGTAGGCATTGAAATTGACTTGATTCTTGTCAAAACTTCCCACTCAATTGGCGCGCTCTATCGAATGAGCCAATCAGCGTCAATTAGAGCGCGATCGAACGGCTGACAATTGCATTTGAATGTAACTCCAAAATATTATACCTCGACATGTCAACCCTCCCCCAAAGTCGGGATATCTTTGTGGAACGGAGGGAGTATCCTCCATTAGCCAATGCATATGTTTTTTATCGACACTCAAATTAACTCCAGCATGGTGTGCTCTCCAGCAGCCATAGCAGTCGCACGCGCCTTCGAGATGGCTTCCTTGTTCTGCCCATTCATTTTGCGGAGTAACAAATGCACCACGTCTCGACGGCCCCCCAGGACAGCTTCAGACAATGCTTTGATTTCCACGGCACGCAAGACGTCTCCTGTGACAGCTCTCACACGTTGCATATGTGCTGCCAATTCTTGTCAGCGTTGCAGTCGATGCAATTTCAACCAAAAGCTTGGGGTGGTCGCAAGTAGAAAGAGCACAGCTCGACTGCGTCCCTTCCCAAGGCACTTGGTTTAAATTGAAACCCTCTCGACATCGTTGCCATGGATCAGTGTCAGCCACACGGGGTAGAATGTCTTGAACTGATCAAATCTCTTGTCGTGTTGCGACAGCTGGGTCAGGATGCGACCAAGGAGAGCCACGCGCCCACCACAATATGCCACGAATCTTTGCCACACACACGAGCCCATTTGGATGTCGTTCAAAAGCCAACTGGTTTTTTGTCATCCAGTTCCATTGCTGGCAAAACTCCGAGAGCAGAACATGATCTAGTGCACTCGGTGGCCAGGTGATATTACATGCATCAAAACACTGCGCAGCGGAATCCACGATGGAATATGCTGTTCTGAACAATATCTTGTGTGAGCTAGGCGCCCAACGTGTCAACTAGACACGGTATGGGAGATAAATTGCGGACTTCTATTGCTTGATAAAGTTGTTGTTCCAGTACATTGGTGCGTTTGGGGCCGTCTTCTTGGAGACTTGCATTTGTGCCAAAGACGTGCTGCAGTTTGCACGACGTCCATCGTGCCGCCTTTGAATCCAAGGGTAATATTTCCAACGTTGGGTCAATATATAGTGGCATCACGCTGGCGTCGGTATCGTGATAGAGGTAGGCGTGCATAATGTCCCGCTGCGTCACGCTCGGGACTAACAAGTCAACTACTTCCTTGCAACCCAAGTTGGTGGCCATGTTTAAACTCACATATCATTCTCGCGCGCTCGACTTCGGGTGCTCTGGGGATCCAAACGTCCAGCAAGGCTTGAAATATAGTCAAATGGTCACACGAAGAGCGGAGAACGCAGTCGTCAAAATATGGGATCCACTTGGGAGTCTGGACCTCCAACAACCATTTCACACCTTCCAAGTGTCCATTTTGAATAGCCACTTCGACGACCTTGGTGTCGACCTCAAAACCAATTTCCAGCGACTTCATGTGCAGATTGCGAACAAGGGGCACATGTCCGGTTGCAGCAGCATAGACCATCACATTGCGCAACAATCGAGGCTGTTGGAGAAGTTTGGGCGGTACTCGAACGACGCAAGAATGTCTAGTCGATCTTTGAACACTGCCCACACAAAGATGACCTCAAACATGTGCTTGGTAGAAACGATCAAGCGCGGCAGTCGTGCCTTGGAATGGATGTTTAGACATGGCGACAACACGTAGTCGATGGCATTTGCAATGGACATTTGGAATGTCGGGTAACGCGTAAGCAATAGGAACGGAAGCATGTCTACACATAAACCATCTTGGTACGTGGAGATACCATAGTATATGCTAAGACATTCGTGTTAAAAGAGCAGCAGCGGTGGTCTGTTGTGCCATGTCTTTTTTTAATTGTGCTGAGCAAATTGATGTTATTTACACGAGTTACCTCGAAGTACTTCGATGATTATTGCCTTAGTGAAGGTTGTCATCGGTGAGAAAGTTTGTGGGTGCAGAAGCCCGGAACAAATCGCAATTTGTGGAAATAAATGATTTACCGGTACATTTAATTGTCAATCAAAAGCCTCCGTTTCGCTCACCAAGATGTGTCCGTCTGCACGACATATTCGCCAAACTATGTGGCTCAACAAATGTGCATTGCATCCTGCTATGATTTGCACATAGCATATGCGACCCCACTCCTTCGTTTGTGGCTCACATCTGAGCACTTGCTTCCATGTGTATGTGCGTACGAAGTCGGTACATCAACGCCACGTTCCTCCTCCTCAAGCTGAGGACCACGATGCGGTGCGAAAATGATGTCGTCCCTCAAATACACATGCTGGTTGAGCGAAACATATCCGAACGTACCTTGCCGGCATGGTTGAGGACCCATGATATTACCCGTGACCGAATGCTATTCAACTCCAAAGTTGCACGTGAATGAGTTGTCCCATCTAGTGGCGTTTTAAGTCAATGTCGCCCATTTCGATCGAACATTCGTCTTGACAACCAACGCAATTAAAAGCAAGTGCCGACAATTCGAGGCATATAACCACCGATTTTTGGCAGCGCAATGTGATTTGTGCAATCTGGCTCCATTGGTTCCTATAAATACTTTTTGACTGCTTCAGTTACGCACTGCGAAACAGATTCGTCGCCCCCTGGCCCAAGAAGTACCATGGCGACAGCGCTGACCACCCCCGACTTGCTTGGAATCATATGTCAGTACCAGCATGGCGTGCCAGAAGACATGCTTCCATTTTCTGCCCTGGCATCAACTTACGACTTCCCGCGCGGCGCCAAGGTCGTCGATGCGCTGTTCTTACCATGGCTTCGAATTTACGGCTTCAGTCGACTCCCTCGCTTGGTTGACGCTGTATTGGGTATGCAGGACTGTGTCCTACAATACGCGGCGTATTTCGACCACATCGATATTCTCCAAGTGTTCCAAACCGCAGCATTCCTACCCGGAAATTTGACAACATTGGCTGCTGGAGAAGGCCATGTTGACGTATTAAAGTACCTCGACAAAATTGGCTACATTCGAACCAATGAATTATCTCCCCACCACAACGCTCAGCGATTGAGCACCGCAGCCATGGCAGCAGCCAAGCATGGTCATCTCGTCGTCCTGCAATATCTGCACATGATGTATCCAATGGAAATCTGGATGGACAACGGCGGACCAGCATTTAGTGCCGTGGCCCATCTTGAGGTGCTGCAATGGCTGATGGATATTTGGGGTCCAACATTGACCGCCACCGAGCACGATGCCAACCTGGAAGGTTTGTTGCTCGCCGCCGTCAACCAAGAACGCCTCGCCACGACGACCTGGTTGGCTGAAAAAATGCAGCACAGCCGCCAATTTTCTGCCATTTTGCGCGTGTTTGCGAGTTCTACCCCGTCGGTGCCACAAACACACCTCTTGGTGTACTTGGAAGAGATTTTGGATGTGCCCATGAATGTGCTGGCCATTGTCATCGAGTCGAATCGCGTGGATAAAGCAGCGTTGCTGTTTGAAAAATTCAAGCATATGAACCGGCCTGAGGTAGTCCGAGAAGGTCTCGCATTGGCAATTGCATTTTTACATGTCCAATTCATGCGGTGGTTCATCGACAAGATGGATCAAAGGGACGTTCAAGTGATATTGACCGACCACGCCATCTCGTTTCGCTATGGTGTGGAGTTTGAAGCATCTTTTCTCGAGATTATTCAGTTGTACGAGGCAAAAGGCGCACCTCTCGACGATGCCATTGCCCACTTGGAAGAAATCTTTGGCTGGAACTCTGACTGCAGGGTATGTCATGACAAAATTCTCGTCGCATGGCTCAGCGATGGAGACGCCGCACTATCGGGAATACCTTCTACTGACCTCGTCCGACTGAATTTACTCAAATGGCTCGTGACGCATCAAGGAGGGCGAGCGATTATTCTTGGACGCTTGCTGCCAAAATTCGCTGGCCTGGCCAACAAATCAAGCAAGACTTGTCAACGACTCTATGCATCGTGGCGCTCGCTGATGACATCCACCAGTACCATTGCAAACAACAACATCACGATCCACTCAGTCGAAGAAAGCATGCTGTATCAAGCCACTGCGGCAGGTCAGGAGAAGGTTGTTTCGTGGTTGTTGCAAGACGTCATTTGTGGGAAGAACAAGACCACCATTGAAAGAGCATTAGAAGCTGCCACGTCATCTCGTCAACATCGACTAGCAAGTATGCTTCGACGCGCATTGATTCGATGCGACGCCGAATAATTTTTTTTATGTACTGTAGTTGCAGTGTTCAGGCAAGTCATCGATTGTGCAACGACGTACAGAAAAATAATCTTTCAGTGCTCGTTCTTTCTTGTATTAGTCATATTGTGCTTTCAGGCAAAATTTATCATACAAAGCGCGAAAATTTCTAACCGGAACAAAGGCCGTTATTAGCCAATCAGCGAAGAGTAAATCCCAGCGCTGTACATCAACATTCAAATGTTCGCTTTTCTGTCGGGGTCGGAATGAAGCCACTTTACTTTACTGAAATACTGGTCCTGTCCAACACTTTGCCCGACATTTTGCTCGTGCCCATGACAAGTTCAAATCCCGTGTTCAACTTTCAGCGTCTTTTCATCGCAATCATGACATTCATCAATACAATGTCGTGGCCTCGAGAGCTCGCGTGAGGGATGAGTCGCTTTCCAGTCGATGCATTCGGCGCTTGACCCACGCAGCCACCCTTTTTCGACCGGCCAAAGTAGCTGCGTTCATGTCAGCGAGAGTTTCTCTTCTTGATGCTTGAATTTGGACATCATATTCTTCAAATGGCCCATCGTTCCTCCAAATCACCCAAACAATGTCATCGATGTCGCCGGTGGCCTTCATATTACCCACGAGCCACCACGCTGCGACCTTGTCAGCACAAGTGTTAAAGCCTGTTGCAGCGCCTTGCGCCGCAACGGCGTGCGATCGGGGTTTCGCATCCGAACGAGCCATCGCAGCGTCTCCAATTGTCCGGTAGTGGCTGCTGCGTTGCCCGTCAAAACGTATATTCGGTCGATATTGGCAATGAAAAAAATTCAAGCGCGCCAACGTGGTTGCCTGCTGCCGCGGCGTTGACAACCAACGGAATTTGCGTTGAAATGTAAGAATCGGCAAAACCCCGTTCGTGGAGGTAGGTCATTGTTGCGATTTGTCCGCCTAAGGCGGCCTCGGCCATTGGATAAAACGAAAACCCTCGGAGGGAGACATTGGACTTGGAATATTGGTGTTCCAAAAAGGCAAGGACATCCACTCGGCCAAAATAAGAGGGATTTTCCTTGCCACACAGAAAATGCAGACAATCACACAAAGAATGCAAAAGTCTATGGAACCAAGCACACAATGCAATAAAAACCATATTTGTTTAAACAACGATAAACATTATCGTTGCGAGCGACGACAGAGCAGTGCGCCAACCGGAGCGCAGCAAAGGTCGGGTGTATAATTTTGTGCAGCCGCTGCCTTGGCGAGGAGTGATCCCCAGTCTTTCCATGAAAAAGGGGGTTGATTACTTTTATCTCATCGGGAAAGCGGCAGGTGGGCACTTGCGCCGTGCCGCTCCTCTTTAAACAGTTTAACCGGGTGTATAATTTTGTGCAGCCGCTGCCTTGCCGAGGAATGAGCTCCAGTCTTTCCATGAAAAAGGGAGTAGATTATTTTTATCTCGTCGGGAATGCGGCAGGTGGGCGCTTGCGCAGTGACGAGGTTTGTTTAACCAGTTTAACCTGTTTAACCTGTTTTAGGCTTGAGTGTTGTTGTGTGAATCAAGTGTGTCAAAAAATGGTTCTCGCCAAAATATGCCCCAAACTCGACAACACGTGCCAACACACGCGCTTGCAACAGTGCAGTCGAAAGGCTTTCGACCACGACTGGGATACGCGTCGTGTCAAGGGTCTCGAACCACGCCAACATGTTGAGTTCGTCCGTGCGTCGCTCAACGGGCATGTGGGCTTGAGGAACGACAACGTTTAAGTAACCATCGTGGTCCAAAAAGGGCTCAGTTTGAGGAGGGGGGCGTGGCTTGATATATGCCAACTTGGAACGTCCATAGAAACGGAAGCCAGTGTTCGGATGTGACCCCACAAACGAAGGAGGGTGGTTAGATATGTCCAAAGGTGAAATGAAAATCTGTTTTACCACATTGATCGTCGAGTTTGTAGGACATGCGCACGACACCTTGGTGAATGATGGTGGAAAATGCCAATACTGGCGCACATTCTCGTGGACCAGAAACACGGATTGCCACCACAAGTGTTTGGGCATTGAAATAAGAGAGTTAAGTCAATGGTGTTATCTACTAACGCACTTTGACTGAAAGGTCGCAACATTTTGTGGAGAGTGTTGTGCAAAAGGTTGATCCATGGAAAGGCGATGTTGTAGTTGTCAGACGTCTCTTCACACATCAACATGACTCACCACCATCATATGTTCGCTTCGTCACACTGGTATGCGTGAATTAAAACGTCCCCAATATCAAGGAAATTATGGGAAAAGGTTGATCAGGGCAAGCGTGAACGCGTGGTTGAACGGGCGTGACGGACACATTACCGAAGACCCAGGCTGAAAACAGTCAATATTACTCCCGGAGTACTACTTCGTATAGTTGTAGGCTCTTCCGAGTTTACATGCAATTTCCTGAGCCGTCAAGGCTGGGTGAAGCATGAACATGTGACGACACACTGGCCAATCGTAGCCTGACAAGTCAACAACGAACTCACGGTACCTATTCGAACCTGTGTCTGGAAGATTGGGATTTCACATCACACAAGATGCAAGCGTGTTCACGATCCACAACAAATGTTTTGCGGTACGAATTTGGAGCACAGAAAAAATATAACCCATTCCACAAGTCAAAATCATTTTTTTCTTCTTGACGGAGTTACTACAACCCGAGGGTACTAGAAGTTAGTTCGTTTCGCATGATCATTTCAATTCATTCCATAATATGTGGATTTGGATTGACGAAAACTTTGAGTTAATGTACTTATTACGAAGTTCATCGTGAATTACTCGGCACAAATCATAATTTATCACAAACACAACCAATTTCTCCATGACGACCTTCACTCACGAGACCATTTTCGAGGTTGGCGATTTCATCAGCGCATTTCACAACAAGACATGGCACAACAGACCGCCGGTGCTGCCCTTTTGGCACCGAATGTCTTGGCATTTATCTCCACGTACCAAGATGGGATATGCGAAGACATGCTTCCGTTTCGATTGCTTCCGCGTAATCTGTCATTCCAAATGTCCACCGCGAAAACAGTCGACATCGTCTTGACACCATGGCTGAGCATCCATTCCAAGGAACGATTACCGCGTTTGATCAACTCTGTCAAGCACATGTTTCACATTGTCTTTGTGTGGGCATTGTTCAAGGATCGAGTCGACATTCTCGCGTCGTTCGAGTACTTGCCCAAACTCCTCCAATGGCCTGGATTGTTGCGCAATGTGATGGTCTATGCTGCCGCAACGGGACACGTCCCCCTTGCTCGCCAACTGCACGAGAAAACTCTTGCAATTTCCTTTGAGGTAGACTACATTGCCGTGCGGGTGGCCATCGAAAACGGACATTTGGATGGTTTGAAATGGTTGTTGGCAGTTCAGACTCCCAAGTGGAACACGAGTTTTGACGACTGCGTTCTCTGCTACGCGTGTGGCAATTTGACCATATTTCAGGCCTTGCTTGACGATTGGATCCCCAGAGCACCCGAAGCCGAGCGAGCGAGAATGATGTTGTCCAGTTTGTATAATGCCGCCAGAGTGGGTTGCAAGGAAGTAGTCGAATTGTTAGTCCCGAGCGTGACGCAGCGGGACATTATGAACGCCTACCTCTACCATGATACCTACGCCAGCGTGATGCCACCATATATTGACCCAACGTTGGAGATATTACCCTTGGATTCAATGGCAGCACGATGGACCTCTTGCAAACTGCAGCATGTCATTGGTACATTTCGAACTCATCAAGATGACATCCCCGTTCCAACCATAGCACTGACGTACCTACTTCGCGGAGCTATCATGTATGGCAATGTATCGCCCATTCCGTGGCTAGTTGACACGTTGGGTGCCAAGATCACGCAAGATGTCGTTCAGGTCTGCGCATTCCATCGTCGACTCCGTTGCGCACCAATGCTGGATTGTTTTGAAGCCTGTAACATTACGTGGCCACCTAGCGCACTGGACCGTATTCTGTTCTCAGAGTTTAGCCAGCGATGGAACAAGACAAAATTACCGCGGTGGCTATCCGAGCAAGTTCAAACGAGCACAAGTGTCCTCCAAAGACTCGTGATGTATCGTGGAGGGCGCGTGGCTGTCCTTGGTCGCATCCTGACCCAGCTGTCGCAACGCGACAAGAGATTTGATCAGTTCAAGACATTCTACCCCGTATGGCTGGCATTGGTCCAAGGCAACAATGCCGAGAGGCTTTTGCTTCAAACCCAGTGCCTTGGGGAGAGATGCAGTCGAGCAGTGCTGTTTCTGCTCGCGACCACCCCCAAGATTTTAGTCGAATTTGTGTCGACTGCGGCACTTACAGCAATCGGAAGCACATATGCGAGGACTGCAAGAGCTGTCACAGGGGACGTCTTGCGTGCCGTGGAAATCGAAGCATTGTCTGAAGCTGTACTCGCTGGCCGTCGTGACGTGGTGCATTTGTTGCTCCGCCAAATGAATGGACAAAACAAGGAAGCCATCTCGAAGGCGCGTGCGACCGCAATAGCTGCCGGGAAGCACACCATGCTAGAGATAATATGATGTGGACAGTATATTTCCCTGGGATCACGCGATGACCGCTTTCTCGTACGTGCCCGTCTTGGCCATCGAACAATCGGACTCAATGTGTTGGTCAAAGTGCGACATTGGCTGACAGCTGTTGATTCGCACTTAAGGTACACTAGAAATACTCAGCGTTCGGACGTTGGACTCGGAACACTTGATGACCAGTGCCACGAATGTACAAGATGTGCACTATACTTTATACGTGATTGTCTTCGTACATTGTTCCATGCGGCAAAATACCTCGTTTGTATTATCTGTCCTCTCGAAATCAGTCCAATTGACTTTGAATGCGCTTTGCAATCGTGGTTGGCCCACATGACGTGGCAGTCTCCAGTGCATGCGCGAGAGCTGGCTTGTATTCTGCGCCTTTCATTCGGCGCATGAGCCATGCCGCCATTTTCTTTCGCCTCGCGATCGTCGCTTGGTGCAGCATTTCGGCGTGGATTTCTCGCATTTTGGCGAGACTTTCGACAGAGCCGCCTTCAGAGCTGATACTTTGTTGTTTTTCTGCCATGAACAACCACACGGCATACATATTGCGAAATGTCGCATTAGGTTTGCATGCCTGCACCACACGTTGCAAGAGGCATTCACCCATGACAGCCACAGGGCCTCCCGGACATTGAACTCGGATGAACTCAGCCAGCCACTCAGTCGCACACGGCGAACCTTCAGTGCCCACATGCATCTTTGATGTCGAGCCATTTGGTAGCCACTTGCGGACCAATTCGGGAATGCCAACAGCGAGCAACGATAAAAAGCTCGAAATCGTGGTACGCAACGCAGGATCCGTCACAAAGAGTTGACTATCGTCGATTCTGACGCCGTGGCATTTCATATGGTTGATCAATTCACTCGAGAGCATGGAACCAATTGCAACTTCCGGCCACGGTTGTGCAGGTACCAAGGTCGACAACACACCATCCATCGTGTCGAATCGTTTCGACTGAACCAACCACTGCAACACATTGCACCGATATTGTGTGTTGGCCTCGAGAAAGCGGGCGACTTTTGTGGGACGCAACAACGTTGTCTTTTTCAAACAAAACAAACAGTCCCATTCGAGTTGGAGCACTTCAACGATACAATGGTGGACCACCGCCGTGAGGACTGACGCTGACCATCCATTTGCATGCTTGTCTCTCAGCGTGTCCAGTACGACGTGGGGTTGTTCAAATCCACATGCCAGAGATAAATTCAAAAGTCGCGCGAGTGTTTCTCCTTGCGCGTTCATTTGCGTCACCCAGTCAATCATTTCCGTCGCCTTGGTCCCTCGGGCCAGCATACCGTGATAGAGCACGGTGTCGACCGTCCGAATTTTTGCCTCGTGGAGCATCGATTTGGTCGCAACTTGAACCATGAGGTTGACGACTTTGGGGCTGAAACGACGGACGGCGTCGAGTAAAAGTGGCTGTGGAATCGACGGCATGCAATCCAGGACGTTCTGGTCTCCATTCTTTAAACACGCCAAGTGCACGCGGTGCATTTCATTTCCATCGACCAATGGCCGCCAAGTTGCGTAGAGCACTGTCAGGACTGCGCCGTGGGTTGATACACTGGTGTAGGTCAACCGAACGAGCAAATCACCCAGAAGCGCCGCGCGATCAAAGTGCTTGGCCGCGAGGTCGACGACCCAATTGGCCACTCGGGCTTGCTCCGTTTCAGATCGTCCATAAAGTGCCAGCCATTCGCATGCCTTGGGTGTTGCAGGGCCTTCGAGCAAGAGCCAAGCGACTGTCTCGAGGGGAATTTGGTTGCGTGTGAGGAGGAGCTGCCGGACAAATTCTGTGGAGCAGTCGCGCGCCGGGTCGCCCGCCCCGCAACCCTTGAGGAAAAGTGCCAGTGGGATGTTTTTGTTGTGAATTTGTTGGTCCAGCAGGTCTGGATGGGCTTTCAGCACGTCTTGGACGTCCGAGGTCAACATCGCCCGTGTCACGAGGAGCCATCGGCACAGTGTGGCGCGGGGGTCGTGGAAGCCTGTCCATGCAAACACGAGGCATTGCATCTCGGCCACTCGTCGCTCCGGACTGCCGCGAGTCTGCAAACATGGAAACAGCCGAAAGACAACTTGGAGATGCGGGACGGGGTCGGCGGGAAAGGCTGCCAGGACGGCTGCGACGACTGCCACAATATCCAAGGCAGCCAAGAGACTGTAGGGGCCTCTGTGGTTTAGCACCGCGCGCACAGCCCCCTTCATGTCATCGGTCGCGGCCATTTCACCGACAAGCCATTGTGCGAGGACCACGTGGCCTCGCTGCAACGTCATGTCCAAGGCTGTCTGGAGTGCCGCACGTCGCGCGGGCGGATCGAACGACAACGGCCACATTTGCACAAGCACTTGGAGGGACTCCACGTAGCCTTTGGTCGCTGCAACCGCGACCGCGTCGCGCGACAACCAATCATCCTCTTGGCCGTGTCCGAGAAGCTGCAGCACGTCGACATAATTGCAGGCTGCCGCGGCCATGGCTGCGGTTTTCACTCGCCAGCGGTAATCATGCTGGGCTAAGTACGTGAGTGTCGCGATTTGGTTCCCCATGGCGGCTTCAATTATGAGAAACGTCGAGCACGAGTCGAGGGACTGGTGTGTTTGCAGGAGGTCGAGGACATCCATGCGACCAACAAAGGCGGCAACCTCGGCCACGAGCTGTACGATGCGAGGCATGCATTGAATCAAGCGAAGAACTCGCGCGGGCGGATGGCTCTTGAACCAGGCTGAGAGGACGCGATGGGTGTGCCACCGTTCCGGGGCCCGGTCCATCTCGGTCGCGATGCGGCTGTAGTGGCCCAAGGATGTCCACACAGAGGTCAGCTTTAGAAAGCGACGCATGTCTTCGCAAACACCTGGCTGGTACGCACAGACATGGTGGAGGGTATCTTCAGTGGTGAGCACAAGAAGTGCGGACGATGTCATGTGCAATGATGAGGTGGTGGCGAAACGGATTTTCTTGACTTTGTGGGGGCGCACTTAATTTGCAGGCTTTTGTGAGTGATGGTATTTTCGAAGCAAGACTTTACGCCATAAATTTGCAGTTGGAATTAGGCCCTGGTCAGTTTTTCACCGCTTCTCGTTGAGTTGGCAAGATAAGCACACTGCAAGAGAAATTCAACATGAATACAACCTCCGCAGCATTGCACAAACTTGTCCAGCCACGCGAAAATGCTCGCCAACCTGTCTTCGAATCTTCATCCAAATTTGACGCGGATCCATCGATGGCTAGTTGAACGTGCGACTTCAGGACTAGTTGGAAATTCCAAGAACCAGAACTACGAAAAGGTCCAAGTTGGAGTAGTGCGCGAGGCAGATTTCGCCGGGTTGAAGTCGTCGATGTTCATGCCTCAACATTTGAAATGGCGAACCACCGATTTGTTGAATGATCCATTTGCGAGAATGGAAAGTAGTGACCAAAATGAACAACAAATTGAAAACGTGGTCCTTGCGGTCGCCCAGTTGTTTCATTTGAACCAACCAACGCAGCACATTGCAACGGCTTGGGTGCTTGGCCACAAGAAAACAAGCAAGGTTGTGTTGGGTGGTTGTCGCAATGACAGCAAGGAGCAACGAACGGGGGACAATTTCAGTGCATACTTTCTTTTTAGTACAATACTTTCGTCCCCAAGGATACTTTCATTCAAGATCAATTACTCACGTCACGTCGAATGCAGCAATCGGCGAATGTTGTTTGCAATTTTGAAGTGGCCACCTGCTGTGGCAGCATCCACTGCTCGCACTATCGCAGGTTCCAATACCACTCCTTTCATCCGACGCACGAGCCACTCAGTCACTTTCCGTCGCCCGGCGATTGTCGCTTGGTACAACATTTCCCCGAGCATAGTTTGGACAGTCGTGTCCACTTTGAGTCTTTCTTTCTCGTCACAGAGCTGCGCCTCTGCCATCATTGTCCACGTGGCATACATTTTACGAAACGTCGCTGTCGGTTTACACGATCGTGGCCCCAGCTGTAGGAGGCAGTGGCCCATGAGAGCCACTCGCCCACCTGTTTGATCTTGCACAAATTTATCCAGCCAATCGGCCATGAGGTTGCTTGTCAAATCGTGAGGGATGTCATCGATCGGCGAGGCGCCGTGGATGTCCAAGTACCACTTGTGAGCCAGTTTGGGAATGCCAACGGCTAGCAACTTGAGAAAACGCATTGTGATCACCGACGAATCATTAACCATGCTGTCTTTGTTCATGTTCACGCCGTGACTTTTCATATGGCGCGTCAAAGCGCTGTCATGTGGCAACGTGATCACGTCAGCCAAGAGAAGCGGACATGCTTGACCGGGCACCAACGTCGACAACATCGCATAGTGTGAGTCGATGACTTTCGTCTGGGAGAGCCATCGCAAGACGTTGCATCGATTTCGCGTGTTGTTGTTCAGAAAACGAACAAGGCTGGACGGGGTCAACGCCGCACCTTTTAAACCATACCACTCGTCCCAAACAAGTTGCAACGCTTCGACGACGACATGATGCACCAGTGCTGTAAATGCTGGCACGGACCACGCAAAGGGCGCGGCCAAGTCGAGCACCAATTCAGGTCGCGCCCAAGTCCATGCCCCATCCAACACCCGCGAAAAATGGTCGGATGTCGTCGCATCGCGCCACAGGTGCGACACCCAGTCCACGACTTCTTTGACTCGGCGGCCACGGGTCAACAGGGCATGATGGAGCACGGTGTCGGCCATGCAAAGACGGTCATGTAGTGGCTTTGATTGGGTCGCTGCGTCGACAATGGTTTGGACAACCTCGAGGTCATAATATTGCGCAGCGCGCAGCACATACGGGTCGGGAATCGTCGGCATCGACGCCAAGAGGTCTTTGTTGCCATGTTGCAAACACACCACGTGCATGCGATGCACTTCGCGGTCGTCGTGGGCGGCCAACGCTCGCCAGGCTGCGTAGAGAGGAGGAATGACTCTGGCTCGGGTAGTCGACGACGTCAATTGAACGAGCAAGTCGCCCAAGAGTGTGCGGCGATCGTAATGCATGTCTGCGAGCTGCACGACCCAGTGGGCTACTCGTGCTTGTTCGGCTGCACAGCGTCCAAATTGCCCCACCCACTCGAGTACACACTCCTCCGTCGTCGTTGGACCACAAACAAGGAGCCACGCCATGACTGGACGCGGAATGTAGTCGGGGGAGACTACCAGTCGGCGAACAAACGCCTTTGGTACGACAACGTCTTCGTTGGCTCCTTGGCTTTTAAGGAGCAGTGCCGATTCGATTGCCACATTTTGAATCAGTCGGGCCCAGACTTGTGGGGTCTGACCCAGCACGGCGTGGACATCCAATGCAGTGATCCCCCACGTGAAGAGCAGCCAGCGAAAGAAGATGGCTCGGGATCTCGGGCATGTCAAGGCAAAGAGTAGGCATTCGTGCTCGGCCGCTCGCCGAGCCACCGTGCCTTTGTCTGCCAAACTTGGAACGTGGGCCAACATTGCGGTAATGTCGTCCATGGTGTCGACGGGAAACGTCGCCAGCGTGGCCGTGACGACGTTGGCAGCGTCCAGCGTGGCCACGAGATGATACGGGCCTTGGTGCGCCAACACAGCGTGCACAATACCCAGCGTGTCGTCTGCCATTTCCCCCACGAGCCACGCCGCCATATTCGTGTGATGACGTCCATGTCGCAAAACAGCATCCAAGGCCAGACGCAGCATCGCGCGCCGATCTGGCAACTCGTTCGTTGGGATTATCCACATCCGAACGAGCCATTGCAGCGCCGCCAAGTGTCCGTGGGCCGCGGCGGCGTCCACGGCCGCGCCGGTAAAACTGTTTTGACGGGTCACGTTCTCGTGGAGATATGCAAGAATGTCCACGTGGTTGCCTGCTGCCGCCGCGATCGTAGCAAGGACAGCCCGGACAGGGTAGTGTCGGTCGCACAAATACACCATCGTGGCGATTTGGCCACCCATGGCGGCTTCGACGCCAAGAAATCGAGAGCAATCTTGAAGGCGGGCATGTGCGTAGACAAAGTCGAGGATGTCCAAGCGACCACTCGACGCGGCAAATTCAGCCACGAGGGGCATGGCGTGAGGCAAACATTGCATCAACGCGGACACGCGAGTGGCCGCGTGGCACTCGAACCATGTCGAAAGGATGGCGTGGGCGCGGCGTCGCTCGCCCAACAAGTAGTGTTCCGTCGCGACACGTGTCCATATTCGTGTCCAAAAGCCACCGCTGGTCCACACAGATTCCAGTTGGAGAAGAGGGCGCATGTCTTCATATACCCCGCACTGGTACATGCAAACGAGGCGAACGACATCCTGAGTCGTGAGCACAAGGACGCTTGGAGCTGCCATTATCGTGAGCAGCTCGGCAAAGATCGATATTGTGGGGGCCGCACTTGAAAGGGTAATGCGATGGAGAGTTTATGTGAGTGTTGGTGGATGTAGTAAGTACTTAGTACAAAATAGAATCCAATGGAAGGCTCAGCTTGGCTGTCTGGGGCCCAATGACAATAACTTTCATCGAACCAATTTTGCACGTTTACGTGACGTGGAAGCCTGTGGGGCTGAACACAGTCCCCTCGAGCACTGAAACAACTCGTTCGAATGTGAAGTTCATCGGCCACTACAACCAATTTCGAGGCATGACGTGCATGGCTTCCGATGAGGAAGCTCTGCGTGGACCAAACGCGGTGCCTCTCGTGGACGACATGAACGCCACGAAAGCCATCAAATGAATTTCAACCTGGCTTGGACGTTATGGAAGCGGTTCCTGTCGCACTGCAAGTGTCAGTGATCATTTGTGGCGTGTTTCACTCAACGTCGACCAAACCCTGTCCGAATGGCAAGAGTAATATAGGACAATTGTATGTCGTGAGACTCCCAGGTCCTGAGTCGTTGCGTCGCTGGCTTGCGCGTCCAAGTGGTCGCGAGCACATCATCCTGAGTCGATAAATTGCTGGCGTGGATTTTTTTGCACATCGTATTCGGCTTTGAGTTTCGACAGGGCAAATTATGATACTCCGGAGTAGTGTGAATCCAGACACAGCTAAACTCGAGGTGCACCGGACACCAGCATTTTGGATATCTTTCAGTATTATGAATTATAGTTTGCAATTCCAGTACTCCAACTGAAAGCATTCATGATCATTATGAACTTTTCTGAATATACCAAACGTTGTGCCCATTCAGTACATGGTGGTTGCACTGTTGCAAGGCAAAGTAAGAGATTAGAGCTCTTTCGGTGGCACTTATAGGTCACAAAAACCTTCAAAATATTATATTGTCTAGAAAACCTCTCCAAGACCGTACTACTCTGGCCGGAAAAGTTTGGTAGGTTTCTCCAGGTCAATTATTTTGCAAAATGTATTTTATTACTGTACTTATGCAGGCTAATTGAGGATTGCGCGGGCAGTTTTGAACGTTTCACGGTCACACTTGATATTGAACGTTGCAAGATTCTTGATAGCTTGAGATGAGGAAGCTTGTAGTCGTTCCCTCCATGAAGCTCGATAGCTTTCAACATAACACTCTGAAGAGTAATAAACGTCTTCGCCAACGTATCTGTTGGCATTTCACAAAAAGCACTTTCTACAGCTATAATAAGCTCGTCAATTGAACGTGATGGCTTCTTCTGCTGGAGGTTTTGAATTGCATTGAAGAAGCCTAAGTCCAGGACATTAAAGTCCGGACTATTGGGAGGTTGGCATGCAACATTAATGCCCTCCAATCCATGCGCTCTCAAC